>VDFB02109042.1:36088066-36151720 GCA_007258455.2 Sequoia sempervirens
ATATATGCATAAAAAATTCAATATTTACAACTACCTGTTAGTTTTTCTAAAGAGAATTTTCTTTTTATTTAGTTAGTGGATAGAATATCTTGACAGATTTTTGTGCAGATATATGTGTTAATGATGTATTTCTCTATATGACTATCATGTTTGGATAACCATCTAATGCTTACCAAGTGTTCTTCCTACTACTTTGCGATCCCTAATGATAGTCCCATGCTAGATATGGATATAGTATGCTTCTTGTCTACAATGTCTATTGTATATGTTAGGCAGCTTAATCCAGAACCCAACACTCAATAATGCATTTTTGAAACTACGCCAATTTGCCCAATTATTTTGCTGAGTTTTAAATGGAAAGTATTATTGCCTGTGCAAAGTGATTCTTGTTTCATGTGTGCATGCAAATAAAAAATCTCAAGTTCTATAGGTTGCCTTCTTTTTTGTAAGTGAGAGTTGATTATTGTTCTCTGAATTGGGGTATATTCTTCCCTTACCACTTTTCCAGCATATCCCCTATGGTGATTTTTTTCCAGTCCTTCTCTTCAAAAACAAGACTGTGCTTGAACGTTGCACTGAATAGCAAGCAACTAAATTGCTCGCATCAACTCTATAGATGTTCCTTTGTATTTTTCTACAAACTGCAGGATACATATCGACAATTACAGTGCACTGTAAATCAAACAAGATGATCTTCTCCAACAAAAGTATACATTATCATCATCATCCAAAGTTGCTCTTCTTTACGGTAAGTGAATTGCTTCTCCTTTCCTCTTTAGTTGTATGCATATACAATCTGCACCCTCTCTCAATTCACTCCATTATCAATTTTAACATGTGACATGTAATTGTCTTATTACATATCTTTTCCTTCTAAATTATAGAGCGGCTTAAATTTCGTGTTCTTAATATTGCTTGCCAATAAAGCATCTTTGCAGTTCCAAAGTTCAAAGTTTGCTTCTATGTAGGTTTATCCCACTGAAACGATTTTAGATTAGAGCTACATTGTATTCATATACAAGATGTAGTGCTCCCCAAAAATGCTAAATTGCTTTACGGGTATGTGTGGGATCATCATGGAAAAAATAGGCCCTTAAGTGGCAACAAATTCAGAAAAATCAGAGTTAGGCAACTTGACGTAAAAATTTGAATAAGTTATCTATATTCTTTCAAAAATATGTAAGAATAAAATATGTAGCAAATTGAATGTAGTTTCTAAACTACTAGGTTTGTTTAAAAAAAACAAAAAATCTATTTTGGTGAAATTTCTGAAATTTTAACTAGCTGGGTACTTAAATTTCTCAGTGGAAAAATAAGAAGTAGGTGTTTGTTTAACCACCCTAACAACAATAAAATGATAATATTTTTTTATAAGATTTTAGATATAAGTAGATGACTCATGCTCTGATGTGATGCATATTTTTTTGTAATTTTTTTCCTAGTAAATAATTAATTATGAAATTTTTATTATAGCTTTTTAAAAAATATAAAAACTCGTATGTTTGACCACCTTAACTTTCTCGAAACTTCATGAAATTCAAATTTTCTTTTTTTAATATTATAGTATGTGAAGCATAGAATGCGATGCATGTTTTGGATTCAAAAAATGTGATATCGTTTGAAAGCTATAGATGTTTTTCAATCAGCCTATCAATCAGAACTTAGTCATAATTTGAATAGAAAATGAATAATAATTACTTATTAAATTTGAAGTAAAGCATAATTTATATCAATGGAAAGTTGAGAATATCCTTTAAAAACCCTTTTCATTTCATCAACTTTGGGTAAAAAAATAGTCATCAGCCACATACCCATCATATTGCCACTTTTTGGCCCATCATGATCCTGCACGTACCCTTATGATTCCACATTTATATGTTGTATGTCCTTCACCTTTATTCCATCTCTATACAATGTAAAACTACGTATATTTTTTTCCATTTCTCATTCCACAACTCTATGGGAAATTATAGAAAATGTATAATGCTTAATTCCACATAATAGATTCCCTCAAATGCAATAACATTGCCTTAAAAAATCACCAAAGTGGTGCACAATTAATGTTAGTATTCGGGGGTTTGGTCATAGCTAATCATACTCGATAACCTCATATGCTAGGCTAGAGAGTAGGATTCATTTTCTGTGTGTAGGCTCCAACCCATTCCCTACATAAGGCAATTCTACATTTTATTTACTTACTTTGTTCTACTACAAGTCCATTGCCTCTCATTTGTAATTATTTCTATAAGTCTTTATATTTTGTGATTTCTTTGTTCTATACTAATCAAAACAATTGTCCTTCACAAGCCTTTCCATGTGATTAGATCTTGTATTCACTCATTGGTGGGTGAAACATTGGTCTCACCATTGATCATAGTGGTGGATAGTTTATTCTCTTGTTCGGGGGTTTGGTGAGAGTGCACACTACTCCATGAGCCAATATGGTAGGGTGGAAATTGGGCCTTGTTTTGTTTTGGGCATTGTGTTATCTCCTACACACACCAGGTATGGCTAAATTATAATCACTCCATTCAATAGGACTATAGCTATGTGTTTTTCCTTCCCACCACCATGGCTATGATACAATAAAATGGTCAACGTTGTGTGCTCCATTCTATTTTTCCATAATCACCATAGTGAAATTCACATATTTTTGTAGTTCATGCAGAGCATATTCCAACTATGATGTGATATTTTATGAACTAATCTGTTACAAACAAAATTTCAAAATAATGATAGTGACTAGGAAATTGGGGACAACAGTCAAATAGATAATCATATCCTCATGTGTGCTATATTGATTGTCATAGGGAATATTGATTTCACCATTGATCAGAGTGGTGGGTAATGTATATTCTTGCTCAGGGGTTTGGTGAGAGTCGATGAGGCTCCATGACCTAATATGGTAGGGTGGAGAGCAGGCCTTATTGTCTTGAGTTTATTTTATAATTTTTCATGTACAAATTGCTATCCTTCTTAGATAGCATTTACAACAAAAAAAAAATGTTTTAGGTTGTGGTTAGAATCTACTAAAATAGTTTACCTTATGGGTATGTGCAGGATCATCATGGAAAAAACAGGCCCTTAAGTGGCAAAAAATTCAAAAAAATCAGTGTTAAGCAACTTGATGTAAAAATTTGAATAAGTTATCTATATTATTTCAAAAATATGTAAGAATAGAATCTGTAGAAAATTGAATGTAGTTTCTAAACTACTAGGTTTATTTAAAAATAAATAAAATCTATTTGTGAAAATTTGAAATTTCCTCACGCAAGAGTAATTCTTAAATTTCCCTGTGGAAAAATAAGAAGTATGTGTCTCATTCTGACTAATTCTAACTACATAATAAAATTATAATATTTTTATAAAATTTTATATATAAGTAGAGGACTCATGTCCAGATGTGATGCATATTTTTTCCTAATTTTTTTCCAAGTAAATAATTACTTATGATTTTTTTATTACAACTTTTCAAAAATATAAAAACTTGTATGTCTAACCACCTTAACTTGGTCAAAACTTATGAAATTTATTTTTTATTTTTTTAATACTATAGTATGTGAAGCATAGAATGTGACGCATGTTTTGGATTCAAAAAATGTGATATAGTTTGAAATTTATAGATGTTTTTCAATTAGCCTATCGATTAGGACTTTAGTCGTAATTCTAATAGAAAATAAATAATAATTATATATTAAATTCAAATTAAAGCATAATTTATATTGGTGGAAAGCTGAGAATCTCCTCTAAAAACCCTTTTCGTTTCATCAATTTTGGATAAAAATAAAGTCATTAGCCACATACCCTACAAATACCCATAATATTGCCACTTTTTGGCCCCTCATGATCCTGCACATACCCTTATATACTTTATGTTAGCTTGCATTGACCATTGTTGATGATTGATCTCTTGCTTAAGCTATATCCTTCCATAGAGGAGGTTGTGAATATAGAGTGGTTGTACAGGAGGCCAACGAAATGTCATCACCATTGATTGTTGTATGGTTTCCGTGTACTAGTGATGAATGCAATTAACATCTGTTTTAAAGTGGTCGGAGAAGAAAATGACTATTTGTGCAATTATCAATAATGTATTTCTCGGTCTTATTCTCTAGGTTTATGTTCTTTTCGAAGGTCGATGTAGAGGCCAGTGAAATAGTATCAACATTAATTTTTGTATGGTTTCCACATAGTGGTGATGGTGCAAGTAAGATCTATTTTAAATTCCCTGACATACAAAAGAAATGTTTTCCCAATTATCGATAGCATATTGTTTGGTTTCATTGTCTACGTTTTTGTTGTTGTTGAAGGTAGTTGTCAATGAACATCATAACCTTCTCTAGGGGTACAAATGCATTCATTGGCTATGAAATCTCTCTGAAGGTGGTTGGATGTAATCTTTTGTTCTTTGCATGTGTTCATAGTTGCAAAAGCTATGGGTTTTGATAAATTTGTGTTCAGTTTTTGTAGGCGCTGGAGAAAGAACAAAGGAAAGAGATAGCAAGCAGGTAGACATGTAATTGAGGCAAGCAACAAGAGGTGTACAGTTTTTGTTCTTCTACCCCCTTATTTGCTTGGTCTTAGTTAGTTCTATAATCTCTTCATATTCACAGTTGCTCTAGAGAACATGCTTCTCCTTTAGGAGAGGCAGTTCAACAAGTGGGATGTTCATATTCGAGTATAGTTGCTAAATAGATAAATTAGCTTTCAAATAATTGTGAAGATGAAGAGATTATAAGACTAGCTAATACAATGGGAATATTGATATCAACATTTATTAGAGTGCTAGTGACCCAACATTAGAGAGCAGGCATCATTTTGTTCTATTCCATTTTATATTTGCTACGTCTGCAACTGAATTGCTCACTTCAACAATACTATTCATTGGTATCATCATTAAAAGTCGATGTTCTTTATGGTAAGTAATTGCAACGGTCTATTGATAACCGATCACGCTGCATGATCCAAAATGGTAGGGTGGAGAGCATGGCACCTTTTCTCTCTCCACACCTCAATGCATTGCAACCAAAAGGTCTAGCCTTTGTAGTAAATTTTTTGCATTGGGACGTGGATATTAGTTTTTAGCTTTCTATTACGATGGCTATAATCGAATAAGATTCTTAATTTAATGCAGTTCATTCTATTTTTGCATAATGGGCATACTAAACTTCACAGTTTTATGCTATTTTTATAGACCATATTCTAGCCATAATGTGGTATTTCATGGACTAATTTCTTGAAAACAATCTTCCAGAATAATGATAGTGGCTGGGAAATCAATAACAATCATCAATTACACAATCAGATCCAAATTTACTCTATATTGATTTTAATAAGAAATATTCATTTCACCACTTATGAGAGTGGTGGGAAATGTATACTCTTGCTCAGGGGTTTGGTGAGAGTCCATGAGGCTCCATGACCCAATATGGTAGGGTGGAGAGCAAGCCTTATCGTGTTGAGTTTTATTTTATATTTCTTATGTACAAATTACTATCTTTCTAACATAGGATTCATTAAGAAAACATATTCTTTATGTTATACTTACGAAATGGTGAAGTAGTTGATCTTATACATTTCATGTTAGATTCCATTGGGCATTGTTGATTATTGTTCTCTTGTCTAAGCTATAGTGTCCGATTATTGAGAAAGTCATGTCAAAAGGGCTATGTTCTTTTGATTTTAGATAGCGTTGTTTTAGGTTGTTGTCAATTCCCTCTTGCTCTCCATTTATGCTTTACATTTGGTGCTTGAATTTTCAAATTACCTCACTGATCAGCTCATTGTTGTTCTCACTTGGGAGAGATAGTTCAAGAACTTGGGTGTTAATATTCTAGTTTATATGGTAAAAAAATGGACGACCTTTGCGAACCATGTTCAACTAACTATGAAGATCAAGTGATTGTAATTGCGGTTATGAATCTACATCCTAGTTCTTGAGTTCTCTTTCCCAAGTGAGAAGAGCCAATGACGCTTCATCAACCAATATGGTAAGATGGAGAGAAAACCTCCTTTTCTATGTCCAGGCTTCAATTCATTCCCTACAGAAGGTATGGCTAGATTTTATTTACTTATTGTGTTCTATTGCAACTATATTGCATCATGTTTTTCATTAATTGTATAAGCCTTTACATTTTTTGATTTATTTATTGTGTACAAATGGTGTGTCTTTATCACACTAACACATTTTCCTATTCCTTGTAGACCATGCTGCAACAATAATACGGTGTTCCATAGACTAATGTGTTACAAACAACCTTCCCGAATAATGATAGTGACTGTAAAATTCAGCAACAATTTTCAAATAGACAATCATATCCTAATGTACTCTATATTGATTGTAATACGCAATATTCATTTCACCACTAATTACAGTGGTTGCCAATCTATATTCTTGCTTGGGGGTTTGGTGAGGGTCCATGAGGCTCCATGACACAATATGGTAGGGTGGAGAGTAGGCCTCATTGTGTTGTCTTTTACTTTGTATTTTGTATGTACAAATTGCTATCTTTCTATGGTTGCTGATTTCTGCAAATGGTTAAACCTTAAAACATACATTAGCATATTCAGTTTAAAGCAAAGCAAAACCTCAACATCCATATGAAATGAGTCAACATGATTTAATGATGCAATCAAAATAACAAAAAGGATTAAATAAACTAGATGAAAGCATACAATAAATCATGAAGTAAATAACATTCCATAGTGGATTGGTGCTATTGTTGAAAATAGCCCTTTCCCAATCTTTGATAGATAAGCTAGTGATGAAATTGCTATGAAGATGGAGATGATAAATGGACAAAATCAGTTCTCAGTTTAAGAGAGTGACTTTGCATCAAGTTGTGGAGATTGTGGAGGATTTGCTTGAGGATGAAGTCTCTATTTGTAGATTTTCAAATGCTGAGTGTTGAAGAGGGACCAATGTGGGGACTAAGAAACAAGCCAATAGGAAGAGGCCACTTGTCACGTTGTGATAGGCCAAGGGATGTGCAAGATTTGGGAAGTGTGCCTATGAGAGGGAACTTCAAATTCAAATTTGTGCAATAAATTTAGAGAGGGGGACAAGAAAATGAGAAATAAATGCAATGTTGGAGGGACAAATCAACTTGTCATATTTTTCAAACTTGAGGGAATATTCCCCATAAATGCTATGTTGAGTGAAAATGATGATTTAAATAAATCAATAAATGGATTTATTTGTGCAAGTGGCATAATCTAGAGAATGCAAGTGGGTAAGATTAGCATTTAATCATGGTTAGATTAAATTAATGATGATTAGGATGTTTGACCTCTTTGACTCAAATATTTGATTTATTTAAATTAGAAAAGAAGAAATATGAATTGGATTTCAATTAAATAAAGTCTTGATTTATTTAATTAAATGGATGATGCAAGATAAAGGTGGATTAATGAAATGTTAGGATTTGATGTATTTAAATGAGGTAATAGTAGGCTTAAATCAAATTAAGTTAATTTATTTAATTTAAATGGATGATGAACCTGATTTTCCTACTGAATGGATCAATGTGAATTTGATTTATGAATGAGTGGATGCATATGTGTAATGCTAATTTGACGTGTCTACACTTTCTAACGTAGGGATCATAATTTTTTTTATATGTTTAAGCTTATGGTTACAATGGACTAAAATAGTTGATCTTATACATGTTATGTTAGATTCCATTGAGCATTGTTGATTAGTCTTCTCATAGTTATACTCTACATCACACAAATTATTAACTTGTTTTTAAGAAAAAATTGTCTATGGTACTTTGTTGGTGGTTGTGAAAAGATCCTTAGTTTGTATTGTTAACAATTGATATAGTTGCCAAATCATGGGGTCTCATATAATCATGAATACAACTAATACTATGCCACAATTATTACTTCCCATCTAAATGCATATGAGTAATGTCATTAATTATTTAGACATTCAACCTTATCCATAATAATATTGTATTTTAATTAACTAATGAAACTTAATGATATTGATATTATTTTTAGATTGATAAAATGGCTAAATTATGGGGTGGGCTTATATAATGATGCAATTGTCAAATTATGGGGTGTCCTTAGATAATTATGAATTTAACTAATAGTATGCGAGAATTATTATTTCCCACCTAAATACACATTAGTAATGTCATCAATTATTTAGACATTCAACCTTATCCATAATAATAATATATTTTGATTGACTAATAAAACTTAATGATATTGATATTGCTTTTAGATTGTTTTAAGTATAGTTGATCTAGTATTCTTTGTTAGTTGCTATGAAAAAATCGTTAGTTTCTATCATAAAGAATTGATGCAATGGCTAAATTATGGGGTGGGGATATATAATGATGAATTCAACTAATTTAATGTCAACATTATTATTTCGCAACTGATTGCACATTAGTAATGTCATCAATTTAGACATTGAATCCTATGCATAGTAATATTATATTTTGATTAACTAATAAAACTTAATGATACTAGTATTACTTAATGAAATCATTTCAAAATTAATTATAGTATTTTTCTTTAATAAACAACTTAACTACATAATATTACTATTTACGACGCCAAACCAATTACCAATAAAGATGATCTTATCACCAAATAATTAATTGAATGTTAATACAATTGTTCATCAACCAACCCTCTATATGTGTATATATTTATAATCTACAAAGTTATTTCTTCACCAACTATTGCTTACACACTTTAACCGTTATATACATATCCTCCTTACAGCCCATTAGGGTTAACACCTTGCTTTCGTCCCCATTATATACATTCAAATATTTTCCCGCATATAATGTCTGCACATCACTTCCCTTTCATGTCGCTCGAATCCTTTCATATCACTTCCCTTTCATGTGCACATCACTTCCCTTTCATGTCGCTCGAATCCTTTCATATCACTTCCCTTTCATGTTGCTCGAATCCTTTCATGTTGCTTGCCGCCTATTGCGTGTCACTAGACGGAACTGCTAGTTTTACATTTATCCCACAACCGAAATATGAAGACAGAGATGATTTAGCAGAAAAATGTTAAGCATTACAGTTTTAAGCCTCTAAATTATAAGCCCCTTCTCTCTTAATCTTTCTCACCGAATGCATGTGGGATTAAAAATAATTTGCATCAAAAGAAATATTTTACTCTTTGGGACAGCTTGAGGATGGAAACGAAGAGATCTGGTTACCTTCCACAGTGGCTGCTGAATTTTTCAAGGCACAATGAAGAATTGCAGATTTTATAGCTCTTAATGGTGGAAACGGCAAACTAAATCCTTTGAAACTGTGAACGTGAACATAAATAAGAACGGAAACACCGGGAACGGAAACAAATGAGAAAAAGATACTGTTGGGGGCCCAGCCACCTAAGCAGTTTGATGCTTAGTGCCGATTAAAGCCCGGCCGTTTAGTGCGTATCAACTCTCTTGTTTCTCTCGTCCCTAATCAGAAAGATGAAATATCATAGCTTTGGCGAACGATGGTATCGTCATGTTTTTGGCAATCACGATGATAACAACTATGAAATTCGTCCACTACATTTTCTCCGCATAATTTTTGCCCGTAAAACGACATGGAAGTTGCAATCAAAGGCATAGATGTAAAGCTTCCAGGAGAAAAAATGGTCCTAATAAGACGTTTTAGCCATCTATGCTCTGAAAAGTGACTCTTTGAGTTTCCAGACATTTAAGGCGCAGATTTATTCCAGGAGATTCGAGTCCATTCCAGTGAGTTTGGAGTGCAGGTACCCCGTCCCACAAACTTCTGACAAGATAATTGAGCATCTTTAGCCAATTCTGTTTTATGAATGTCCATAACCAAAGAAACGCCTTTTCTTGTCTGCTTCGACCTCCGTGAACTGCGTCACCTCGCAGAATCCGCGGGCTTTAATCGAAAGAAACAAAGGTGAGAGTATCTTTAATCCACAGTTGTTAAATTCCATAGTGATGCTCCAATATTATTGTTATTGTCCGCAGTTAGTGAGCCAATCTTTTGCTATAAAAATATCAGCATTGAAACACAATGAGTGTCCACACATTAAGAGAGAATGGAGATAACAGTGATGGTTAAGAGTATGTTGATCTGGTGGATGATGAGCTCTTTGATTTGGCAAGTGGTTGGAGGAAGGAGTGGGCATGTACCAGCAATGTTTGTGTTTGGGGATTCATTAGCAGATGCAGGAACTAACAATTTCATTCCAAACTGTACCGCTCGGGCTGACTTTACACCATATGGGGTCTCCTCCTTCTCCAGCCCAACGGGTCGCTTCACAAATGGCCTCACTGTTTTCGATTTCATAGGTGAGCATTTATGAATGTTACCACATCTTTTCAAGCTCTTTCACCTTTGCTACAAATGTTAGAACGTTTAATCTTACAGAGCTGGGTACGATCTAATAAAGCTTTAAAATTAGTGAGTGGGTTCATATTAGCAAGGGATGCATTTGTGGTTGCAGCCACTTACTTGGAGCTCCCTTTCATACCTCCGTATCGGGAGCTCCCTATGTTGCCTCCGAATTTTCAGCAGGCAAGTTTTTCCCATGGAGCTAATTTTGCATCGGGAGGGAGTGGATTGCTGAATTTAACAGGCGCTGAAAAGGTGTGTTCACGTTTGTGTTCTTTATAAAAGTTTATCATCGCATTTCTCTTGTTTACTCATCCTCCTGATAATAGATCATAAATCACATCGGGATAAAAGTTGGGTTGATTGTATAAGAGCCCATAGTTCAGTTGGTAGAATACTCTAATAGAAAATGGAAGGTCTTAGGTTCAACTCTAAGTTGGTCCATGAAAAGTTTAACATGGTATCGGAGCAAGGCTAGGTTAAGAGTCGAAAGCACCTAATGTGGTTTAAGGGGGGTGTTGGAAATAAACCAGATTTGGACTGAAGGTGAGATGGTCTTATAGGAGCGAGTAGCAAATTTTTAGCTAGCAATTTGGTAGAGTACACTAGTACTAGATCCTAGACCAAGACAAGGCTGGTTGGACCGTTGGGCTGGGTTGCGGGGATACCTATGGTGCAACCAAAAAAAAAGGTTTAGAAAAATAGAAAAATAAATTAGTGAATGACAATTGAATTATTATTAGCTTACAAATTTTTAGCTAGTAGCTCAGTTGGTAGAGTACTCTAGCATCAAATGGAAAGTCTTATTTTTGTGTCTTAACTAGTCACTGAAAAGTTCAATAAGCTTGAGAAAAAAAGAAAAAGAAATTAATGAATGGCAATCGAACTATTATAAGCTTACAATTTTTTTAGATTAGATTATGTGATTATTTTTTCTTTATCCAAGTTTCCATACACATTCTATGATTCATTTCTCTTCTTTTGCTTAATCATCCTGATAATGGATTATGAAATTTGCTACGAAATGATGAAGAAAAATGATCATATAGTCTAATCCAAAAACCTTTAAACTAACATTATAAACTATGAAAATTTCATATGAATCACACTTCTCTTGCTTACTCATCCTAATAATGAACCCTAAATTAAACTAAGAAATAATGATAAAAAATATCACATACTCTAATCCACAAATCTGCAAGCTAATATTATAAAATATCTTCAATCAAATTATTATAGGTTTCTTAAATTATTTATTATTATATAACACGAAAATTTTCTCTATGAAAACTGTCTTGGGAATTTCTTATTTTCCAAATGCAAAAACGATTAAGTATATGGGTATTTATGTGCTTTCCAAAAACTCTCCTGACTTACAATTTAAACAATCGTAAACTGTTGCAGTAAGTTGTTAAATTGAGTGATCAGATATCGAAATTCGAAGAATTCTCTGGGCGTGTACGTAACAAGTCGTACCTGAGAAATTCTTTATATTGCATTTCCAGTGGAGGCAACGGCATTAACGCCCACTTCAACCAAGTTTACCCAAATATCACTCTCGAAGTATTCGCCCCTTCGCTGGTTCGCGCACTTGATCGCTACATACAAGTAAGTTTCACAATAATTTTTTGTGACAGATCTGATGAATTCTCAATACCATTTTTAATAAAATTAAAACATTTCTTGTGGCAGAGGCTTTATCGAGCTGGAGCAAGAAAATTTCTGATACTCGACATCTCAGCTGTGGGATGTACTCCGATGGCCAGATTTAAATATAGTATTGCATACCAAGGAGATTGTGCATTACCTGGCAATGAATTAGCCATAGAATATAACGCTCTTCTTACAAAGCTTTTGGATCACTTGAATGAAAAGCTAGATGAAGTGAATATCATCCTACTGAATTCTTATGATTACTTGACAACCATGATTGAACATGGCGAAGCTTTTGGTATGTCAATCCCCACTTCAATAATCTCCTTATTTATCAATTTTTTTCTTGTGTTTTTTTTTTTCTTAAAAATTCAACGCATCTATATTATTAGGTGTAAATGCTTTTGATCCGAGCTATGAACCGAAAATTTGTAGGTTTTTCGGAAACAAAATCAGCGTGCTGTGGATCTGGGATGTTTAAAGCCAATGTGAGCTGTGGGCAGACCACTCCAACAGATATGTATTGTGATGATCCAGAGGAACATTTGTTTTGGGATGCAATTCATCCCACACAAAGAGTTTACTCCATATTTTCAGAAGAAATATGTAGTGGAAATTCTTCTGTTATGCATCCATTTAATCTTTCCACACTAATCTTGGGTTGAAAAGCATAAACAAACCTACATTCTTCAGTTATGGACTACTGAGGAACTTTGCATTTCTCTTGGGAATAAAATAATATGGAAAACCGATTAGTCAATGAGGATGATGTTTGGTTTTTCCGATATTATGATAAACAATATACATTATTTTAAATTATCTTATTTCAATAATGTTTTTGATTTAAATAAAAGGGAAGGGTTTTAATCCTGTAACAGAACTTTTATTTCAATATGTTGAAAGAGAGATCTGTGTGTATAACTGTCTAGCTGAGAGCATAAAAAATAATTTATTTGATGAAATAATTTATTATAAACACAATCGATATTGATTGTTTAATAGTCTATAGAATAAAATAGCTTAAATTTTTGGTTTGTTATTTATTTATTTATTTATTTGTGAATTTTATAAATTACTAAATTTAAATAGAATATAATTTTCTTAAAGTACTAATGTTTAATGTGTTATTAATGTATGTAATATTTTTAATATTTTATGTTTGTGTAAATATGATGAAAAACACATTTGTATTGATTGCCCAATCCTTTTACATTGATTTTCTTTTATAGAGGTGTTAGAAGTTTCTAGAAAATGAAGGAGCTTAGAGTTTACTGGAACAATGTGATACATACATATTTTTATGTTTTATCTTCTTCTGACCGACATACATTTCCATATCACTTGAATGTTTTCACACTATTCTGGAATATATATTTAATGTTGGTCTTGGGTGGGTGAAATTAATATTCCAACAAAGTAATTGTGATGATGAAAGTTATATATTTATTATTTTTTCACTTATATTTTGGATCTACTTTCATTGGAATATAATAATACAATAATCAATTTATAAGAAATATAATTATGTGTATAATTGATTTATGACACCACAAATCATAATTCCTTCATCTCTAACTTTACATTTTTGATCCCTATACATATTATAAGCCATCCTATATTAGATCCAATGAAAACTTCACTTTTAAATATTAAAATTAAAATTTCCACCAAGCCAACCTTTTCTCTAGTTGTGAGCTTATTGAGTGTATATTATGTTGATTTATTTTTGGTTGTCTAATCTCAAAAAGTGTCTACTTTGAAATCTCTAGCTTATATTTCTGCATTCATTTTGATGTGCATCCCCATAAATATGTTTAGGAATCATTTTACATATTTCCAAAAAACTCCAATTATTCTAAACCTAATCCAAAAAGTACAAATCATAACTCTTAAAAGAAACTCTTGCAAAAAAATACTAGTGCATAATACACCCATGCACTTAGAATGCTATTTAATTTGATAAAGTATGGCTCCCTAACCCTAGTTATTCCTTAGTAAGTTTTGTAATGAATCTATCTACCATAGATCAATATGTAAATTATTCCCCCTCCCTCTCTCTCTCTCTCTCTACACACACACATGAATTTCTAGTATTCCTCCATTGTTAAAATTCCAAAAGTACCCCATGATTGAAGCACCTCCTTAATCTAAATAGGTACCTTTTCTCCATACAACCCTTTAAAATCTTACTTCCAATTATCCACACTCTTTAGGGCTTCCAATCTTAATTTATTCTTACAAAATCCTCCATTTTTATAATGATATTCTCAAAAAACCTTGTTGTAGATCCAAGTTCTCTTGATCGATTCTATTGTATATTAAACCAATTTGTATATTCTATTAGGTCATCCATTACACAAGAGCACATCATAGTAATAAACATCTTCTTACAATTACTAGTAGTTGTAAAGACTTTCACACACTATAAATAACCCACACATGAAGCACCCACTTGTTCTTTTGAAAGGTTATTGTTGAGACTAAAAATAGTATCACAATAAATTGATTGAGTAGTCTCCTAAATAGTTAGCCCCATTTTTGTTTCCCATCAACTTTAAACATCAATGATAAGATATTTGAGAAATTTTAAAAGATAATATAAGCTTGAGACACCACTCAAGTGATGAAGGAGAGAAGTACCTAAATTTCTTAGGGTTATAGGATCATAAATACTAGTGCTACATTTACAAAGGTGATTGAAATGAATATTTAGAAGACTATAAACTAGGAGTACCTCCTAGAGGATTCACTACCTAATAGGTATCATACCATGTTCCTATTCATAAAAAGGATTAATAATTATTATAAAATATAATGTTACACCACTTCCTTTTAAGGGATCAAGAAAAAAAAATCAATTAAGGCCGAGAGATTTAAGGTTTCTATTTAGGACTAATGGTCAATATAGGACATTACAAAGGAAGTTCAAAAGTACAAAATAACTCTATAAAGGGAAGAATTGAATGGATGTAGGAAAAACATGCAAAATTGGTGAAGGTAAGTGGATGTACGATTGGAAGAATTTTTGAGGTTGAAAAGATCAACAATATTGTGTAAAAAGAAAAACTACAAGGAATGTAGAAAATGATCAAGGAATCAAAGATCTATATGCCAAGAGATGGAAATGGAGGATGGAAGAAGTCTATTAGAAATTCCCAAGTGAACAACTTGAGAGGGGGAATAATATATTATATGAGTGTAGAGAGGGATGGGAGATTAGTAGATCTAGAGATGGAGATAGATCAAGAGACATTTGAATGAGCTTTACACATGTACCCAAGTAAAGAAGGGATCAAGGAGTGCATGAAATGGGAGTAGAGAAGGACCAAAGGTTTGGAGGAAGAATGTAATAGGAATATGTCCAAAAGAACTCTGTAAATCTACAAGACTTATAAAAATTGATAGAAATCAAGGGAACATGAGAATCCAAGAAAGCATACGAGGACGGGAAAGCAAAAGCTAAAGACAAAGAATTTGAAGTCTAAATACCTATCAAAAACCCAAAAAATAATGGAATGCAAGAAATGAGGTGAGGAACAGATTTGATAGACAATGTAAATTCTATTTAGGGCCAATTGTTCATATATGAGGCTAGATGATAAAGGATGTCTAGTGCTCCACTAAAACCTAAAACTCCACAAAAAGTATAGAAAATGTCTAGAAACACCCTTGATGTAGAACTTAGAGTTTTAGCAACTTCTAACATATGATAAAAACATGGGGGATGAAAAGGAACACCACATAGGAAATTTTACCAAGGTAAGAACCAATTTAATATTTATTATATTGGTTATATGATGTACACAATGCGGCCTAATACACAAGGAGGTTAGGCCCAAGTAATTTTATGCATTGTTAAAGTAATTTCCAATAAAGACAAAGGTGAATTTTGAATGAAGGAGCTAAAAAAATATTTATCAATCCTTAAAAGTTGGATGAGGAATTAGTGATCTTGAATGAAATGATTAAAAATTTATACCTTGACTATAATGAGTTTGGAAGGATATCATTAGAATACATTTTTTGTTAATACAAATTTGGTGATAGATAGAGCATCAGACCAAATTTGTAGAAAAATTTAGTACCATGAATACATTAAATTTTTGATGTTATTTGGATCAATGAGGTTATGTATTCCACTAGATTCAATGAGAATTGTGAGGTGAAAATACTTGAAATAACTATTTGAAATTCATAGTTTGAGGACTGGTGAAACCTTAAGGCATGTACTAAATTTTTCAGCGGGGAGTCTATATGAGAAGAATTAGTGACATGTAGTTCTTCTTCATATTTTTTTGGATCATCTTCACAATCCTTAATATTAGAAGGTAACTTAATATCAAAAACATATATATTTTATCCCACACATTTGTGGCCCCTTGTTAATTTTTTTATCATAGTTACAATACATACCCTTTCTCTCTTAGCTTATATTTTAGCTTTGATAAGGAATTTAATGGGAGTGGTTTTGAAGGGTATGGAAAAAATTATGTGATGGTGTGGTGTTATTGAAGGGAGAAAATTTTGAAAAATGAAGCTAAGAATTGATTTTACTTTTGACAAGTTTTTTCCAAACCCAAAGCTTCCATAATGTTATTAGATTTGAACATTTTTAACCTTGAAGTAGATTCAATACTTAGGGACAATAAAAAAAATTATATAAGTGATTTTAATTTGTGAGTTGATCAAATTAGGTCAAATATTCACAAATTGTGCTAGATTGAGGGAACTTGGTAAAAGAAATGATTAAATCCTCATAGGAACTGGGGTGAAATTGAACTAACAATTATTTGAAAAATATCTAACTTGGTTCATCATGGGACTCGACATACCACTAATACCATTGTAAAACTTATTTTTTGAAATAGAAGGGAACCCCATTTGTCGTATCAATATTATGGATTTAAAGTAATATTTGAATCTATAAATTCAACTAGTAGGAATGGTACAATCAAATCTAGGGATATCAAATATTAGGCTATGAGATATATATCCATATGAGTTTCCACTCTTAGATGATTAATCACTGTTAAATTGTTTGAAAAGAGCTACATGTTGGGAATACATACCATGGATCACTTCATAAGGTATGAAAATGGGATCTAGGGTCTAAATTACACCTTCCCTTATATTACAATAGAATGAACTAAAAATTATTACAAACACCCACCTAGCTACCAACCGCTATGGAAGAGCCAAAATGGTGGATCAAGGTTTTGGTTATTTCTTTGGGAGGTTGACTGATTGATTGAATTTGATAATGCAAATGTATACCTAGATTAATTATGCAACTATTAATTTTTTTATGATTTGAGGAAAGCACAAAATATAAACAAAGGAAATGATTACAAAACAATAGAGTGTGGAGATAGAGGAACCTGACATATAAATCTAAGATTAAACTTGTTGTATAGGGGATCTATCACGTTAGACCTAGAAATGAAGACCTTCAAAATCATAATTATATTTGATTTGGCCACTACCTATAGGCTATTCCATTTTTTACTCAGTGTAAAATTTGTTTGTCGATGATTAATCCCACTTTATTCAATTTGTTGGCATGTGAGGCTTGAATACTTGATTGAGCAATTAGGTCTTCAATCCTTTCCCAAATTTTCTTTAAATCCACCACCTGTACAAAAGAGAGGAGAGAAAGGGTTGTGCCATAGAGAAGCTTTCCTAAGTCAAACCCCATTTTGGTGTTTCCACCTCCACATCAATTATGATGATGTAAAAGATCTCTTATCGTAGGTTGGTTAGAGGAAATTATGGATAAAAGAGTGATAAATTGAAAAGTGATCCAACTTACCACTCAGATTTTCATTCCTTGATCAATTGAAATCATTATACTCATCACCTTCAAGGAGAATTGGGTGCTTGATTTGAATTCCAGCAAGTGTTGGTTCTCTCAAAACAAATGGACATGAAACATGAATAAACTCACATAAAAATTTGATGCATTACTAACATGATACTTGACTGAAGTAAGGTTGAAATAATATTGCTAATTCTGCTCTTAATTTCTTTTTAGGATGCTAAATTGTTACTTCAAAATGCTATTTATTGCTTAGGATTTCAAATGTTAAAAATGAATTGTATAAATATATGTATTTCTTTAATTTCCCACAAAATTAATTACCAACAACTGACAACTGAATTCAAATTTTTAAATGTTAAGATGTCGACACTAAAATATTTAAATTTGGGCCAAAATAAGTTGGATAGGGGTGCTAGCACCCTAGTAAAAACCTGTTTTGATCCTTTAAGTATCAATAAGTAAATAATTTTCCCAATTTAACTTTGATTTTCCAAATATGATCATAAAATGAGCAATTTAAGAGCACGAATGGGTCTAGACACATAGAAGGGAGCTAAACCTAGTGTGAAATTGTCAAGGGTGATAATTTATGATGCTAAATTTAGCCCCCACTTTAGTGAGAGTATGAAATTACACTCACCCTCACACTAGAGTAAGGATAAGCCAAGAAGGGTTCTTTTATCTGAACATGAAAGAGATAGGATGGCATTGAATCTAGGGGATGTTCTAGCTCCCAAGCTCAAGATCCTTCGACACAAAAATGTAAAGAAAAAGGAACACACGTTAGGTGCAATGCAACATGACGAACATGAATCATACACAATGAAGGCACAACAATTTACATAATATATAGACTAACATAATTTAAATACTACATGATACAAATACAATGCAAACACAATGCAAACATAATGAAAACATGGTACAAACATGATGTAAACATGTAAAGGGTGTATGGAAATCACAAACTAACAAGCTTTGTAGAATTCATACTAGGATCCATAGCCAAAGGAATTCATGAATCACAGGATATGAAAGTTTGATATTTTCTAGGTGACCCATGAATAAAAGCATCCTAGGCTAGTGCAGTCTAATATTTCACTAGGTGAGCTCTAACAAGAAACAATACATGCTAGTGAAGTCTGATATTTGCTAGGTGAGTTTTTTCCATTGTAGCAAATGAAAACAAACAAGGGCTAGTGAAGTCTAATATTCACTAGGTGATTTCTCATGTCAACCATACCAAGAATTATAGTCCCAATACTTTTGATAAGGTACTATAAAATATGATCACTATGCCAGAAATGCACCACAAAGTTTAAAATGTGTGAACAAAGTGAAGAAAATAGTGGAATGCATGCCTCTAGTTTAAAGTAATTGATAATGGAAACTTGGAGCAATTACATTTAAGGTAGGATAAAATTATATTTGGTAAGACATGAGAGCTTGTTGGTAAACCCTATGCCGAATGATATGCTCCCAACCAAGTTGATTCATGAAAAGGGGCTACCCCCAAGACAAAGATAGCACATGAAGTATCCATAGATCTAGGGTCAGTATAGACAAGAAATAATGTATTATGATCATGCTCAAGACTTGGAAATTCAAATATGTTATGGAATGGGTTAGTTCAATTCTAGAAAGTGTTGGAAATTTAATTTTAATTCTATTGGTGAAATTTGAAGGATTTAAATGAATATAGTAGCTAATTGGGTGGTTGTAATAAAATTTGATGACTTATATAACAAACTTACTTGTGTACAAGGTGGGTATCTGTAAATTCCTTTATTCTACTATATTTAGTCTAAACTATCTACTATTATATCACCTATCACGTCATCACAAAATGTAATGCATCAATAGTAAATTATTGTCAAATGAATGCAACGTAAAATTAATGAAAGGAATCACAATATTTTTAATTGATTTTAGATAGATCTATAGTGACCAATGGAATGGGTTGTATAATTTATGAGGTTGCACAATAATCATTTCAAACTTTTACTTATGAGTTGGGCCTAGAAATTTGTGCATGATCCAAAGTGCTATATTTCAAGCTAAGTGAAAAAATGACCTAATTATACTTGGTAACTTAAGAATGTGTTTCATTATTGATTCTATTTAGGTGATATGAGGATTTTATAGCCCTGATTTGGTAAAGTTTGGAGATAATTTAGCACTATTTTGAGGACTACATTTTCATGTTGAAGATTGGATGACCAAGTGGAAGGCCCTATTAAAGACTGGACTACTTGCTAGATAGCCCTACTAAACATTATATGGCTTTTTAGAGGTGGTATCCAATGACACAAAAAATGAGACGAAAAAATTGATGGTCTAGAAAGTGTTCTTTAGCTTGAATTAGATGAAATGATGACACCAACTTCAAATCCTATAAAAATATTGATAAAAATACTCCACGTTTATGCTTCTCCAATGGTGAACCTACAAAAATATGGGTTAAATGAGGAGCCTATATTTCAATTATCCCCAATGTGGGAGTTCAAACATGGATCCACATGGTAGATAAGATGATATTTATATGGTAATAAATTAATTGAAATGAATAAACTAAAATTTGGAGCATATTCAAGTAATTAGAACTTTAAAACCTAGATCTAGCATTCTTGGGAGCTTTTTAAGCAAGCAAGGGTGGGAGAAAATATTTTGATATCAAATATAATTTTAGGAAATATTAGTTTTGGAAATAATATTTTGAATCCCTATGCATGTAAGTGAAATATTATACAAAAATATTAAGGTTTAAAGCTCTCTAACCTAGAATAGATGCAACCTAGCTAATTTGAGACCATTTGATATGAAAAATTTATCCAAGTGGGATGAAAAATGGATGGGTCAGGGCTCAAAAGGGTGGTGCAATGGATGGGGTATTGATCCCTATAATTACCTAGTGAATTATAATTATTTTTATTAAAAACGTGTCACATGATTATAAGAAACATTAGAAACATAGAAAATCAGGGCCTACTTGACAAGAAATGAAGTGTGTAGATTACATGTGATTAATATGAATATTTTGATAGCTATATATTTAATTTGACTCACTCATGAAATATTTGAAATACATTTTATTTGTCATAATTTTTCTATAAATAGAATAATTAGCTACCTATACAAAATTTCTCCTTTTATATATAAATAATTAGTTGAATGGATGGACTATCTATATAAATTTTATAAATAAATAAATAGATGTTCATTGGTTATGGGTAGGTTTGGTATTATTTAATATTTTCTCTAAAGGATTTATTGATATCTCAAAAAATAAGGCCATATAGTTGGTTTTTATAATATAGATCATGACCTACAATAGGATTTGAGCCCAAATTTTATGAAATCCCAAGCAGAGAAGTGTGTATTTGAATGCAACTATTTTGGTGGAAAATTTAATCATTCAACTATATGGAAAAGGTGGGGTTCACATGGGAAATTTAACAAGGAGTGGAAAACTTAGAGAAAAATATGGAAAAAATTCAACAACCTGAGAAACAAAAAAGGAAAGGTTAGAACGCGTGGTGAGACAAATAGTCAAATTAAAAAAATTCAATTAGAAAATATGGCAATATTAAGATAACATGGGGAAAGGGAATAAATATGTTTAATAAAACATGATAAAAAGGTAATAAGCCATGCAAAAAATATAACATGACTAAAATGATAACAAAATATGATAAGGGTATGCAAATAACATAATCACATTGTGCACATAGTTCTTTGCTACAACTATACTTTTAGTTTCTTTGAATTTGAGAAGTATAATTACATAGATATATGTGAACATATATTGATGCCCTACTAAGTTTCTACTAATATTTTTTTTCAAATAATATTTTCTTAGTATATTTAAAGTGAATATTCATGGTTATTGATTTCTAACTCCTACATGGTTTTACTAATTTTGATTGTATTTTAAACCAAAATCTCTCAACCAATGAATGTCAGACAAAATAAAAATAAAGTTGTGTTACATGGAGGGGGCTTCCTAAAATATCATAGTACCTATTGTTGTGATGTGGGGAAAGGGGTCTAGGATCTAAATCACGCTTTCTCCTAAATTATATTAGACAGAACCAAAATTGATCACATACACCCACTTGGCTGCTAACCTTAATGGAAAAGCCAAAATGGTAGATCAAGGTTTTGGTTTTTTCTTTAAGCGGAGATGATATTGATTTGATTGATTATAAGTTAAAATGATTTGATTATGCAAATGTATACCTAGGTAAACTATGAAGCTACAACAAACTAATGTAAACATAGACAATTATAAAATTGACAGATAGAAATGGACAATAAAATAATAGAGTGCAAAGACAAAGGAACTTAGAATGTTTTTAGGGTTCAAATTGATTGGATAGGGGTGATGGTGCCCTAGTCCTGAGAATACAAATCTCATGAATTAGTGAATAGATCTTAGATGGTCACAATTTGTATATTCTACCTTCTTGGACTCAACTCCAAAAATTCTTATGTTGATGATTAATTCCACTTACCCTAATTTGTTGAAGTAAGAGGCTTGAATGCTTGATCATGCAATTATGTCTTCAATCTTCTCCCAAATCCACTTCATATATGCCACCTACACACAAGAGAGGGGAAAGGGATTTGCTATATAGGGGCTTTCCTAAGTCAAACTTGGTTTTTGTATTAGCACCTCCATAATGACTATGATGATGTAAAGAGTGCTTACCCTTAGTCAAGCAAAGGAAAAATAGATAAAACAAGTGATAAATGACAAGTGTTACATCTTACTACTCAAATATACTTTCCTTGATGGACTAATGTCATTGTACTCATATCATTCGAGAAGAATTTTTTGATTGATTAAAAGTCCTTCAAGTGTTAGTACTCACAAAACAAATGAACATAAAACATGAAAAAACTCACACATGAAATTGATGCATTGAAAACATAAATCTTGACTGATAATAAGTGATGTAAATTCTATTTATTCTACTCTTGAATACTTTTTAGGATGCTCAATTGGAATATAAATTTCCTTGCTGTTTTAAATGGTGAAAAATGCTTGTATTTATATGAATTTATTTATTTTCCCATAAAATTGATTATCCAAAATTGACAAATGAATTAAAATTTGTAAATGTTAAAATGCTAACAATAATATATTTTAAATTGAGCCAAAAGAGGCTAGACAAGGTCAGTACCACCCTAGTCTAGACCTATTTTTTGGATTTTTCTATCATTAAATTAATATTAAATATAATTCCCAATTTTATTTTGATTTCCCAAAAACAACCATAAAACGGGGAATTTAAGAGCCTAATTAGGTCCAAGCACATAGGGGGAGCTAAACCTAGCATGAAATTGTCAGGGGTGTAAATTTATGTTGCTATATTTATCCTCCACTTTAGTGAGAGTATGAACTTACGCTCATGCTCACACTAAAGTAAGGAGAATCCAAGAAGGGTTCTATTATTTGAACATTGGAGAGGTAGGATAACATGAAATCTATGGGATGTGTTAGCCCTCAAGCTCAAGATCCTATGAAATAATAATGTAAAGAAAAAGGAACACAAACACATGAAGTGAAATTCAACATGAAAAACACAAAGCATACACAAAAATACACAGAAAACATAATACAAAACACATATGAAAGCATAATGCAAACATAAGACAATACATTCAAAGCAAACACACAAAAGATACACAACAAAAATATAGCAGTCACAATATAATAAAACATAAACATAAGGTTATTATGCTAAAAATAAATTGAGTCGTTAAGGTAAACAGACCTCAATCTGATTTTTTTGTCTCAAGTACCAAACATCATCCATGGTGATCCCACAATACTGGTTTACAATTTCTGGGAGATCCTGATTTTTGCTAAAATAACATATTTTTAGAAAATATAATGATTTAAGCCTTGAAATTTTTCATTTAAAGGATTTCAATTGAAGAGGGCTTGATCAAACAACCTTAGATCAAACCCCCTTGGATAGAACCTTGCTATTTTTAAACCATACCTATAATAGAGTCTCATTTACACCTATCAAAATGCTGATAATAAACCACTTTTGATTTACCTTTTGGGGTATCAAATGAATTAATTTACAATTTATTTTTTGTAAGTATGTAGTCCTTATTATAATCTTCCCAAAAAGTATAATTTTAAATAAATTTAATTTAATTATTATATTTATTTTTTATTTCTTGTGAATGTAGGATTTTCATCGAAAATCAAGCTCTCTATTCTGACGTGGAAAAATAGAAAATTATATAAAAAAAATGAAAAATATTAGTACACTAGATATTGATGTCCCTGATCCAACAAAAAAGAAAAATTAAATTTTGATACAAACAAAAATGTTTTAGCCAAAATAATGTCTAAATTGTAATTGGTTTGACTTTTGAAACTTAATTAAGAAAAAAATATTCAATGAAATGCTATGAAACCAATTCCATGCACTAGATATCATAGTTACAAATTTAAATTCAAAAAAATTAGAATTTTATCCTTCATAGAAAAAAAGTTGTGTTAGAGCTAGCAATGTCACTCTTTAAAAATGGTGTTTACTGTTAAAACTAGTTTTCAAAGGAGATGGAAAAATAAGTACAATGTGATTCCAAAAGTTTTGGAAAAAATATATTTAGAATCTATAGACAAAATTTCACAAATCACTAGTTTGTATCATTTTCAAATTCCTCATGGTTTAGCTGCTATAGGTTCCTAAAAGTGAAGATTTAGTTAAAAAAATTCAATTCAATGTTCAATTTTGCCAAAAATTGTAAACCAATCTTGTGGGATCACTGTCCATCAAATATAATGTTAGAAATAATGGTTCTCTATGAGGACCAACAAGTAGCTTTAGGTTAGATCACTCATGTGCTACATAGATCCACTAGCTAGCAAGCTACATTATGCTAGGCATCCATACAATATGATCAGTTCCACAAGGATAGAAAGTTGTGTTATGCTAATTTACTCATGAAACAATTGGCTCCATTGGAAAGAAAGCTATGGCATGTAGTGTCCCTCCATGATTCACCCTCTTCATGATGTTCGGTAATTAGTGCTTTGGGTTGCTTGATTTAAATTTGTTTTGTTAATGTTGTTTTTTATTAAATAAATTATTAAGTAAAGTATTTTATAAATAGATATAAAAATATGGTCAATAATAAATTTAAAAATTACAAATAATATTTAATAAAATAAAATAAAATAAAGTGCAAGAAAATATGATAATATAATATAAAATATTATTATTTCATTTGGAACGTGTAATTATTAGAAGATTGAAATATTATAAGAGATAAGGAACAACTTGTTAAAGCAAATAGAAAAGATGAAAAGAGTTCACATGCAGAGCATCCATAGTATTGAACTAATAGTCGAAAAGGAAACTGAAAGTCTATTGGATATTTTTGAGATTTTATATGATATTTGGATTCTGAAATTGATGCAGGAGCATCCAGTGGTGTGAGGGCAATCTTGCATCACCCAAAAAGATGATTTCCATTTTTTTTCCTGTTGTTTTCTTTTTGTAGATGTTTTTGCATTTTTTGATACCCTTTTCGTCGAATAAGAGTTTCCAACTTTCAGAACTGCTTTTCTACTTTTTTTGCTCAACTGCTATTTTTAGCAAGTTTGAATTTGAAGTCGTGGGAAGACAAAAATTTATGGGAAGGTTCAGGATGGAAAAATACCAGTGGTGAAAGAATCAGGTCAAGATCATTCACGATTTGAAAGTTATTCAAGTTCCAGTTTCTGCTTTTTGCCTTGAAAAACCTTCCGAGCTCAGTTTGAGGCACTAAACGATCCCGGATGGGCCTGAAAATTTGCAGAAATGCCAAAGTAGTCCGCCAAAAGCCTTCTTTGTGGAAAATCATCTTTTCAAGAGATTTTTGAAAAGGTATTATCATTGAAGATCCAACAGTCGGATTAAAAGTTATGGCTGCCGGAAGTTGGTGCATATTTTAGAAATGTGCTAATTTTCGACTGTGAATTTAAACTTGAATTTCAAATTGTAATTTTGGCGCCAAACCGCCAAAACTCATATCTTGAATGTTGTTTTTGGTTCCAAACGGAAAGAGGGCTATTTATGGGCTAGTTTTTTATTTTTGGGTAACTTTTTGGGAAAAGAAGTTCACATGCTGCGAAAGGGGATCTGGGTAATTTCTGTAATTCTGTAATTTCTTTCTGAGACTTCTGAAGCTTGCATGTATCGCAGAGCTCGAGGATTTGGGATCCTCTGCATGTAAGATTTTCGTTATTGAATAATAATAATTTTTTCTAGTTGTGTGCATTATTTTTGTGTCTCGGGTTTGCTCCCTCGTCAGAAATTAATGGCTTTCCTTGGTTAATAAATAATTATGATTTTGGTGTAAGGAGGGGGATTGATTTTTGGTATTCCAAAAAGGGAAGTGAGGTTTTCTTTTTCTTTAGGCTTTAGTTTCAGTTTTTATGGAATCTTCTAAATTAGACCTTTAGTGGAAAACAAGATTCTTCTCTGTGAAATGGTTGAACTAGATTGTGCATCATTGGATTGTGGAATCCTTATGCAAATTTCCTTCCATATGAGCTCTAAGCTGTTGCATGGGAGGAAAAAAAAAAGAAAGTCAAAATGGAGGAAGGGGGGGAAAAAAGGCCAGTGCTTGGTCGATTCTCTTTGAGTGGTAGATTTTGAGTATCATCGCCCTAGATGGAATTTTCTATGAGGAAACCCATATGGCTTGAGGCATTATGCGATATGGAGAGGTAAGGGGTTTCTTTTCTTTTCCTTCTTTGAATCATGAAGAAATATTGTAATAATACATCATCCTTTACAATTGTATTATACGTAACCGCTATCTCCTTGTGGATAGAATGTGTTGGTAGATGGTCATAGTTAGACTTTAGAATTAGCAAACAATAGCTTATTTTAATCAACAGATCATGCTTCAGTTCCTTTCTTAAAGCCTCTACCAACTGTAGGTGCTTGAAGGTCCTGATAATCCACTTTGTACATACGTATTTTGATGGATAAACTGAATTCCTTCATGGGTTCAATTTTATATTCAACCTCTCTTTAGATCTTGTGTAATTTGTTAGTGTACATGGCTCAATTCTTCCTTTTGAAGCCTTCAAAAATGGTCAAGTTAATTGTCAAAAGGTTTTCAAGCTTGAGCATGATATGACTTTTATATTTAAATCTGTTGTATTTAACTATATAAGTCATTTGTGTTAAGGATTAAGATTGTCTAGAAAATGGTAGAATGTTTCTAGAGTTTTCCATAAGCTAGAATATTCCTGAAGTTGTATTAGAAAAGAAAATTCTAAGAGTTATTGGAAAAAAGAAGTTTCCAAATTTTAGAATTATCTAGAAAACTAGAAGCTTCCAAACTTCAAGGACATTCTAGCTATATATATATATATGTGATTGCAGAGAGTTGATGGGTACAACAGCTAGATTGTTGGTAGACACAACATTCAGATAGCTGCTAGACACAACATTTTAGATGTAATATGCAAGCTAGAAAAAATATAATTTTTTGAGCGATTCAACTATGTTTTGCCCTGTATTTTCTCTGTTCATTGTTGTTATGTTTTTTCCTTGATATTCCTTGATGATTAAATTGTTGATTATGTTTTAGTTTGGACTTGTTCTAACATGGTATCAGAGCCAGCATCAGCTAGAGGTTTAGCTAGAGGTTCAGCTAGAGATTCAACCAGATTCAACTAGAGATTCATCTAGAGGTTTAGCTAGAAATTCAACTAGAAATATATATTGCTAGAATGATTTGTTTGTAGGGAAGATATACTGTTAGAAGTGGCTTGTATTGTTGAAGTGATATTTGGTTGCAGGGTTGTTATATTGCTAGAGTATTGCTAGATTGATATTTGTTTGAAGACTGATTTTTTTTGTGGCTAACATGGGCTCTACAAATGAAGTTTTGCCTACATTTCATGGAAGTGGTTTTGCAGATTGGAAGATTGTAGTCAAGAATGCTTTGAGAGAAAAGGATAAATGGATCTATGGAAATGCAATTTGGAACAAGCTAGAGGTATTATTGGTAGTAGAAGATTACTTTTCAGCTAGACAAAAGACAAGGAGTGTTGAAGAAATATATAGGCAAGGCTCAAAGATCCAATCTCATATGAGCAAGCTAGAGGGAAGCAAGAATGGGAGCAAGACATGAAAGAGGAATATGATAGAAGAATGCTTGGTATGCTAGAGGTGAACATTAAGGGGGGATATTAGTATAATGTTCCCCTCTTCTTTGTATTTCCCCTCTTCTTTGAATTTTCTCTATATTATTCTAGCCAATCTTAAGGGGGGATGTTAAGGATTAAGATTGTCTAGAAAATGGTAGAATATTTCTAGAGTCTTCCATAAGCTAGAATATTCCTGAAGTTGTTTTAGAAAAGAAAATTCTAAGAGTTGTTGGAAAAAAAAGTTTCCATATTTTAGAATTATCTAGAAAACTAGAAGCTTCCAGACTTCAAGGACATTGTAGCTATATATATGTGATTGTAGAGAGCTGATGGGTACAACATCTAGATTGCTGGTAGACACAACATTTAGATAGCTGCTAGACACAACATTTTGGATGTAATATGTAAGCTAGAAAAAATAATATTTTTTGAGTGATTCAACTTTGTTTTGCCCTGTACTTTCTCTGTTCATTGTTGTTATGTTTTTGCCCTGATATTCCTTGATGATTAAATTGTTGATTATGTTTTAGTTTGGGCATGTTCTAATAGTTTGATTTTGGCATCAATTTATTAATTGAAAACTTGATGTGTCTATGTTTGATCTTGATTAAGTTGAGTTCAATCTTCATGGCCTACTCTTCTACTTTGATTTACTTATAATGGTGGAATTGTGTTTTAATCTAGGCATTGCGATATCTTTGGATGACTGCGGTTTCTTTCATGACAATAGCTTTAGGTTTGGCACCCGATTTTCTCTACAAGAACAGGTCACCATTTGAAATGGTGTAAATTGTTTACATCTCTTCAAATAATTTTTCTTGTATCAACCTTGGAGTGGGATTTAGGTGCCGCATGCCAATTAGAACATAATCAGCCTTGATTATTGACTGAATGCAATTGCTAACCTTCCACTCTGGTGACAGATGAAAAATATTTTTGTTTTCTTTTCTACAACATTAAATAGAAGTCTTGAATCTGGAAAACACCCTACTCCTTTTTCAAAACCTATACTTACATTTTAGATTTATTGGAAAAACCTTCCTTGTTTGATAAGTGGTGAACTTCATCGTTATGTTCCTCTCCATTCTTGCTTATATCGATTTGTTTGGTGTTTGCATACATTTTTATTTGATTGGTTGTATTCACTAAACTTACTCAGTCAAGGAGTCATTTCAACGTAGCCTATATTCTTCCTCCTCCATGCAACCCAAATCAATTACTTTGTTGTGATCAAGTTTTAAAGGTGTTTGAACCTAAGCGCAACCCCTTCATCATTGCACTGTCAGAAATTTATAAAGCTTGGCATCCTCTTCTTGATTGATGCACACTATGTCTCTTATGCTTGACGCTTGGCAATTATATAGTCAATTCTTATTTTAATCTTCTACACTTTGTACTACATAGTAAGTTCGATGGGCAGGGTTTTTTATTGTTTTCGATACCTTGTATTTGCTTCATGACAATGGATGCAATATTAGTTGGCATTGTTTGATGTTTTCTATGTTTGATGGTTATTCAACCTATTACGCATTCCATTCTCTAATTCCTGAAGATTGGTAAATTTGATTATAGCTAAATATATAATTAGTATATTATATTTTGATATGTTATAATGTACATGATACATTTAAAATGAAGAAATCCTAATGGCACTTGTTATATGATTGGTATTGATTTATTATATTTGTATGTTTAACTATGTATTTGCTATATTTTAAAATTGTATATCTTGAAACCTCATAGGGGAAGTTGATTTGTCTATAGTTAGGTAGGTGAAAGATACTCTTGTAATAGAGATTTAGGAATTGAGTTATATATATATATTGACATTTATTTTATTATCATATAAGTATATTCAATTTGATATAAAATGATTAAATAAGCATTATTTAGAAAGTTAGGTGGAACCATCTTGTCAATATAAGCATATCCACCCTTGTTCTAGAATTGACTAAATGAATTTAGAAATTCAAATTTAAGAGTAATTGTTGATGTTAATAAAGCCATATATACATTTTGTAATAATGGGAAACTTTGATTGTTTGTTGATTTGATAAATTTATACTCAAACAAAAGAATGTTGGTAATCAGGTAACAAATATAATTACTTGGATATAAATCAAAGTAAATATATATATTATTATATTTAGATTATTTTGATTGTAAACTTGATATGTGAATGGGTAGATTCATTCCTTCTTTGCATAAGTAATCTAAGTAGGCATTAGGGAATCAAGCGCATGTTTTGCATCCTTTTTGAAAAGATAGTGTCTTTATGTTTTTAAAATATATGTTCTAGCTTATTAGATCTAGATTTGTATCAATTATTAATGTCTTATCTAGTAACTCTACTTGGATTTCTTAATTGTTAAATAGATATGCATCACTGCATGAGTTACAAATGCCATTATAGATAGGGTTAATTGATTGTTTGGTCACTCTGAGTTATGTGCTTGCATTAGTGGTTAAGTAACATGAATTGTGAAAATAATGTCTTCCGTGGGTGTATTGTTTGTTTATTCTTATTCATGATTATGGTGCTTGAGTTGACTTCTTTTGGGTTTTTATGTTGTGGAAAGTGGTGACCTCATGAATGAGGTTGATGATTCCCTTGATGATGTTTCCACACTCGTCTCCATACAGTTGATGGTGAGTGCTATTTGTAAATAGTCCTTTCATGATTCATGATATTGTCTCTTCTTTGATGGGAAAGCCTTGTGTTAGCAACTCGAGAGTCTTCCAAAGCCTCAAGGGGAGTATGTTTTTTTCTTGACTTGCTTGAGTTGGTATGGGGGTCGGGGATCAAGTGAGGCTACCTGAGTAACTCTGGATGGGGGCCGACAACCTAGGAAAATTCACATTGGGTAACCCATATCAAGCCTGGAGTGTTTGCATGAATTTTATGTTGTTTCACCTGAAAGAGGTTGGTTTCATGATTTTGTCATTTTGATAATGGTTGATATTTATACTTAGATTTTGTTTATGTGGGTTTGAGCCTTGCACTATGGAAATTGTTTTATGAAGGAGATATTGTGTGAGGTGGTGCATGCCTCGTTTTACATGCATATTTTTATGGCTATGCTAGTTTGTGCAAGTTGCATTACCCAGTTGGTGACTATGAGTTTATTGTTGCTAGTAGTGGGAGTGGCTCTTAATGGGGGTCGACGCACAATGTGGTGTACAGGTAACTCACTAAGAGTTTCCTTAATTAGTGATAACCTAATAATTAATTAGGAGGTTTTGGGTAGTTCTCACATTAATAAAAGATAATGGTATGCCTCACTCATGGCTCAAGTGCTTGTTTAGGCTTGAGATGTGTGGGAAGGCTTGGAATGACAAAGATCAACGACCTTGTCCTTTTGAAAGGTATGTTGATCCCACATGAGTGAGAATGGGGGCTGGGGATCGGTTGAGGTTGTCAGGGTTTAACTAGGTAGGGGGTCAGTAACCTATGAAGATCTACATTGGGTAACCCATGTCGAGCTTATGTGATGACACTCCACCCTTTAGCAACCTGGTATATGTATGTCTTTTCCCCGTTGTTATTCTTGTGTACCTTTGGAAGCGGATGTTTCTTGTGTTTGTTGTTATTTTGTTGTGGAGTCTTATAGCCTTTTTCACTTGACTTTTTATTGTTGTGGGTCCTTCTTGTCATCTCTTAGCATCGGGGGTGGGCCTTTGGGTCCACATGGTTGGGTGGAATGTGCTACACACCCCATTGGGTCCCCAGCCAAAGATCGAGATGTGGAGTTGTACCACATGCAATGACTCTATTGTTATACCTGAGTTAGAACCAGTCTCAAGATGTGATGTATTCATTTATGTCAGTTGTATTATTCCATGTTTTTGTACTATTCCCATTCATGTTGGGAGGGACTATTGTGTTACTTTAATCCTTGAATGATGTTAATTCTTATGATTAATGTAATGTTGAACTCTTGATTTTTGGCTCTCTAAAACTTCTCTAGCTCTTTTTGGGTTTTTCACCTAAAAGGAGAGAGGTAGGGCCAAAAATGCTAACTAGTTCATTTAAATTATTTGATGTTGCAATAGTTTCTGGATTAGATTGGCCAAAAACTCTCATGCAATCTAATCTAGAAACCACTGCAACATCAAATGATATGGATTGTGGAAACTTGATATCATTAATCATTCAAATTATGTTATACAGGATGTTTTCTAAGCTAAATGAATGAATATGAATGCAAAAATAAGATGTAAACTATGCCAGAAAACACATTGTGATATGCAAACAATTAACTAAATGAAGAAATAATGCAAAACAAAAAGAAATAGGATGAAACACAGTGCACCTATGCAATGTTTGATCAATTTGGAATGTTGTGAATGTTGTCTGAAATCATTGAAATTTCACAGTGGGACTCATTCACCCAAGGTGGTGAATTAGTCCTCTTACTAGTGAAAAAGTGTTTGAAGCAAGCTTCTGACTGTCGGGATTCGAAATATGGCAAAATTCATATTTTTAGTCCTAAGGTGGGACTCATTCACCACAACTGGAAAATCAGTCCTCTCCCAAATTTCTGAAAAATCAAGACACAACTCTACAATACCAGATCTAGAAATCTCTGATTGTTGGGTTATCAAAGTCAATTCTGTAGGAAACGGGCAGAAAACCTTCTCCAAGCTTGAATTATGAATGAGTTGACTTGAAGCACCTAGTTGACTTGTTTACCAATCTTCAACACTAGAAAGCTTGTCAAATCTACATACCTAGGTCTACAAACACACATGCAATATGGGAAAAATGGTTGGGGTTAGCAAATAGGGGTTTTCCTTGGTCAAGCCCCACTTTTGGTAAACAAAACCTTAATGAAATAATGAAAAGAAAGAGAATGATAAACTAATAGCATGTAATAGCTATCAATTTATGAAACCCTTGATAATATAAATCTGAAGTAATGTTAATGGATGCTCCAAAGTACTTGAATATTGCTTAATAAGATGTTGTAGAATGCTTGAATATGATGTGTGAATGTTGGAGAATTGTAGGGGATGTAAAATGAGGTGAAAATAACATATTTATACACACTTGTGCCTTAGTTAACAGTTCATACCTCATCACAGGCCGACATCAAGTGTTTTTGAATAAAAAACTAAAAGAAAATTTTCCAAAATTTTGAATTTGGAGCCAAGGGGGACTCATTCGCCACCCATGGCGAATGGGTCCCACCTAGGACCTGAAAATGGGTGTCACGAATTATGTTGTATTTAATTTTGTTTGTCAAGCTTACATTCAAAAATACACTTAATTAAAGAATATGAGGGCGCAAAGGTGCCAAATAAAGCATGAGAAAGGGATATAAATAGTGAAGATGTGCCTAGAAAAGTGTGAAATCTTGTTACAATACTTTACAACACTCCAAAATATGCATGTTCAAGCCATGTCACAATGTAAAATCATTTAGCAAAATATATCAAATACCATGAAACAAGACCTAAAAGGCCATGAAAATGACAAGGGGCCATTTTTCCATGGTACATATAGCCCCCACTTTAGTGAGAGGATGAACTTGCTTCAAACTCACACTAAAGTAGCCATGAACATCAAGAGGAGGGTTCAAATGCACTTACGTTAGCAAGATGGAATAACAATGATCAAGAGGGATGATCATTCGCCCAAGATGAAGATTCCATGGCAAACTAAGCATAATAACAAAGGAACACACAAGTGTTGAAATGAATCAGATGAAGCTTTGATCATTTGTCCAACTAGTTGTGGATTAGATATAGGCTAATTGTTTGAAAAAGAGAATGTGTACTCACTTTGCGGTGATAGAACATATAACTATCCACTAAGTGAGAAGGCCCAAATGTACTCACTCTGGGGCCATAGAACTTATGGTCATCCGCAGGGTGAGAAAGCCCAAAAGGTAAGATACATACGCTAGTTGGTATGCACTCACAATCACAAAGGTGGCTATGGGGAAAAGTCAAGCCACTAGGTGGGCTTTGCGCTCAACTATATTAAAGTTATGCTTGCTAATAACTTTAACAAGGTGCCATAAGGAAAAATGTCATTAAAAAAAAGAAAGGTACCACAGTTATGCAAGTTGCATTATGCAAGGTGGCAAAAATGCAAAGTGCAAAAATGTAAAATGTAAAAGTGTAAAATGAAAAAGATGTTCAAAGGAGTTTTGTTCAGTTCATGCAAGATCAGTCACTTAAGGGGATATTGTGTCTAATGTCTCCAAGAGAGGACCAATCAAAGAATAGTATATTCACAACTTAGGGGATGTAGTGTGTCACATCAGGCCACCAAGAGGAATGTAATATGCTAAGATAGATCACACTTATGAAGGACATCACACCCAATGCCATCCACAAAGTGACAAACACATCATATAAACAAGGCTACACTAGGAACCAAGAATGCAAATGAATTAATGGTAATGTATGCCCCCCACTTTAAAGGAATTTCCACGCATCATTTTGTGAGCAATTAATTTAAATTAGAGAAGAAAAGAAAAAGAAAAAAGAAAACAAGACATGAGATCCAACTTGGAAAGCCCTATTCCAAGTCACTTGTTTCGAAGTTAGGCTGCATCAATGTCAAGGAAAATGAAAAACAAAGAAAGGGAGTTTCCCCCCTGAAAATAAAATGCACCAAACAAATAAGGGATCTATGGATTTAAGGTCAGTATGTTCATTGTTGCAATGTTTTGATGAAAGAGCTCAAAACTGTCATCATTCCCTAAAGCACATAGAGCTGGAAGAAAGACACAAAGAGAGCAAAAATAAACAAAAAGAAAAGTCTGTTTTGGGTAAACATGGAAGAGACATTGCAGTCTCAACACTTTGCATCATCCCCAAAAGGAGAACACGGGTGAAAAGAAAGAAAATGAAAAGGAAAAAGTAAAATGTAAAAGCTTTTGGGTCAACATGAAGGACACATTTCAGTCTCAATTCCTTGCATCATCCCCAAAAGGAAAACACAAAACAAAAACAAAAAAGACAAGGACCTTGTGCATCAACATGGAAGAGACATAAGGCATCTCTACGCTTTGTGTCATCCCCAAAAGGAGAACACAATAAAAATGAAAAAGAAAGGACCTTGTGGATCAAGATGGAAGAAACATAAAGCATCTCTACGCTTTGCATCATCCCCAAAAGGAGAACACAAAAAAAAAGTGAAAAAGACAATGCATGATGAATAGAAGAATAGAGGTATGAATAGAAGAAGTGTACGAATAGAGAAAACATCGAACACATGATACAGGGGAACGCGATACACACATGAAATGAAAACAAAAAATGAAAAATAAAAAGAGAAAATAAAAAAGGCTAGTTAGGCGAAGACAAGTCAACCATCTAACAAGTAATCTACCTCCCAATCATGTTCAGTGTAATGCGAGGGCAGTTGACTATCCAAAGGCATAATTGCAAGTGTCGAACTAGGAGTCATACTAGGTTCTTCACTTGGTGGAGAGGTTTTATCTTTTGTGCTATAAAAAATGGCCCCTTGTCATTTTCATGGCCTTTTAGGTCTTGTTTCATGGTGTTTGATGTATTTTTCTTTGATTTTATGTTGTGACATGGCTTGAACATGCATATTTAGGTATGAAATTTTAAATAATGACATCTTGTGAAAATGTTGTGAAGTGTTGTAAAAAAATTCTACACTTTTCTAGACTTTATTCATTACAATTCACCTAAAAATCACCTTTTCATCACTAAACAAGTCCTATTTTGAAGTGTTGTAAAGTCTTGTAACAAGATTTCACACTTTTCTAAGCACATCTTCACTATTTATCCCTTTATTATGCTTTATTTGACCCCTTTATGCCCTCATATGTGTTAATTAAGTGTATTTTTGAATGTAAGCCCTATAAACAACATTAAATACAACATAATTACTAACACATATTTCAGGTCCTAGGTGGGACCCATTAGCCATCGATGGCAAATAAGTCCCCCTTGGCTCCAAATTCAAAATTTTAAATTTTCCTTTTGGGTTTTTATTCAAAAACACTTGATATCAACCTGTGATAAGGTATGAATGGTTAACTAAGGCACAAGTGTGTATAAATATGTGATTTTAACCTCATTTTACATCCCCTACAATTCTCCAACATTCATACATCATATTCAAGTATTCAAGCACTCTACAACATCAATTCAAGCAATATTGAAGCACTTTGGAGCATGCATTGACATTACTTCAAATTTGCATTGTTAAGGGTATGGTAAGTTGAAAGAAATTGCATGTTATTAGTTTATCATTCTCTTTCATTCCATTGTTTCATTAAAGGTTTGATTACTAAAAGTGTTGTTTGACCAAGGCAAACCCCTATTTGCTAACCCTCAACCATTTTTCCCCTATTGCATGTGTGTTTGTAGACCTAGGTATGCTGATTTTATAGGATTTTTGGTGTTGAAGATTGGTAAACAAGTCAACTAGGTGATTCAATTCAACTCATTCATATTTCAAGCTTGGAGAAGGTTTTCTACCCATTTCCTAGAGAATTGACTTCGGCAACCCGACAATCAGATATTTCTAGATCTAGTGTTGTAGAGTTGTCTCCTAATTTTTTAGAAATTTGGGAGAGGATTGATTCGCCACCAGTGGCAAATGAGTCCTACCTTAGGAATGAAAACTTGAATTTTGTTAGATTTTGGATCTCAACAGTCAAAAACTAGTTTTTGACATTTTTTCCCAAGTAGGAGGACTTATTCGTCACCTTAGGCGAATGAGTCCCATTGTGAAAATTCACTGATTTCAGTCAGCATCCACAACATTCTAGATTCATCAGACATTTCCCAGGTGCACTTTGTTTCATCTCATTTCTTTCTGTTCTACATCATTTCTTCATTTAATTCATTGTTTTCATATTGTAGTGTGTTTTGAAACATAGTTTAAATATTAGTTTTGCATTCAAATTCATTCATTTAAATCACTCAATTGCATTTAGTTTACTTCATTTATTTTAAACAACATTCCAATAACATTATTTGAATGAACTAGTTAGCATTTTTGGCCCTACTTCTCTCCTTTTAGATGAAAAATCCTAAAAGAGTTAGAGAAGTCCTAGAGAGCCAAAAATCAATGGTTTATCTTTTAAGCTCATAGTAGATGAAAATAAAGAGTTTAAATTGTTATGCACTTGTTCATCTATTTTTTCTATCGTCACATCATCAAGATTGATGACAACAGGAGGATGAAGGGTGATTTCCAAGGAAAGCTATATCAAAATTTGCAGTTGTTGGATGGGTTCATTTTGTTGTGATTGTTGCACTGGATTGTCTTGTGGTAGGTCAAGAATCTGAGGGTGATCATCTATTACTTATGTCAAAGGTGGAGGTTGATTTTCTGTATTTTCTTCCATGTGATATTGACAAGCAAGGAGACCATGACAACACCTTCATTCCCTAACACCACGGTTTTGTTTGAATTGGAGTTGTTGAGGTGTACGATCAGATTGAGTCATCATAGGTTCTTCTACTTTCGAAGAGGGGAGAATAGAAGAAACTGAAGAGGATGGGTCAACCACTTTCTCTTTTTCTTTATACACTTGTTTAATGTGAAGAGGCATGACAAGAGTTATTTCATTTTCCCTTGGTCATTTAAACGATGGATGGGAAGTATCTAGGGGTGGTTGTTTAGGAGGCTGTATGGTTTGCTCAATTTCAGACTTAGGTTGAAGCATGGTTTCATCCATGATAGGAGGTGTGGAAGTGGATGAGGACGTGTTACAAAGAGACAATTCAACTATCTTTTTGGCTTTGAACTTTTGATAAGCTATGAAAAAGAAGTCCTTTTGAGGGTTGATGGGTTCCATGGGTTCAGGCCAAAAGGATTCTAAGGAAAAGTTACCTTTAGACAATAAGGGATTAAAGCCACTATGGTGTATGGTAAATATCTCATTTCCATGTGGAAACTTCAAACACTTGTGAATAACTGATGGGACCACTTTCATTGTGTGAAGCCAAGGGTGGCCTAGCCACAGATGAAATTGGTTGGATTCTGGAATAATTGAAAATGTTACATATGAAGTTTTAGGTCTTATCTGTAAAGGGAGTACGATCGATCCGATCATAGGGCATACAAAACTAGTACATGTGATTTAATCCATGTAGTTGGTTTATTATAATCATCTTGATATAGCTCATGTAATACTAGAAACTCCTCTATGACCACATTCTTGCCACAAGCAGGAGCTATTAATATCCCATTAGTGGGCTTATCATAGATTCTACTAGCTATGTAGAGAGGACGATCAGGAAGCTTTTGTAGTATGTCTTTAGCAAAAAAAGTGATATCAAGAGATTTAGTGGTTTGGCCCTTATGAGGGATAATGTTTATCGTAGCCACAAGTTGATCTATAGAACTATCTTCAGTAATAGGTGGAGGTATATCAAGTTGTTCATTTTTTGTATCAATAGTCATTACATCAGTGTTTGAAGGTTCACTAATCTTGACAAATGAAGTAGTGTGTTTAGGCATAGGATTGGTGAAAATTTGTAAGTTCTAGTTAGGGGGTGCAACAGACTTATTGCCTTGATCATTAACACCCACATTGGACAAATGGTTGGAATCAATGAGGTCTTGAACTAAATGTTTGAGATGCTTGTATTATTCAGTGTCATGTCCATTTTGGCGATGAAAATGACAATAAGCGCTAGGTTTGAAGGTGGGTGGTAAGGGCTGATTTGGATCAAGTGGTTGGACGGGTGGCAAAGTGAGCATGTGTTGTTGAATTAATTGGTTCATTGTGTTATGGAGGGTATCGGGTAAGGGAGTAAATTGTCTCTTCGGGTCCCCATAGGTATAAGGCACCACTACTTTAATAGCTACCACTTGAGTTTGGACTAGTTGGGTTGGTTGTGGTTGCGAAGGAGGATTGAACTATAAGAAGCCTCTATTTGGTTTGTGAAAGTTTTGTGTGTTATTTTGGTTTTGATTGTTGTGTTCGGGTTTTTCAGCTTAGTTAGAAGTGGATTTTGAATCAGGATTTGAAACCAAGTCATGGTATTCACACAAGGTTGTGCATAAATGCATAAACGAAGGAATTTCATCATAGTTAGCTTATCCTAAAGATTTGTGTGCAAGTTTTTGATAAACATCTTTTGTAGATGTGCATCAGGAATCTTGACATCAATCTGAGCATACAAGGATTGGTATCGGAAGATAAAATCCATTACTTTTTCATATGTGTTTTGTCTACATCGTATGAGGTTAGCCATTATCTTTTTAGGTGTCATGTGAACTTGATAGTGACTTATGAAAGCACCCACCAATTCATTGAATGAATGAATGGAATTATTGGGCAAGTTGGAAAACTATTCTAATGTAGTATCTTTCAAGGTCCTTGGAAATAGTTTGGCTAATAGTTTATCATCAAGGACAAAATCACTACACAAAGTAGTATAAGCATTAACATGGTTGATAGGGTCTCCTTTACCTCTGTATTTCTCAAACTGAGGCATTTCTATCCCTTGTGGCATCGGGGTATGTAATATTTTTAAGGATAAGGGGTTGCTATGGACATGATATGTGGTTGGATTGGTTTGACCTTGACTAATGGTGGAAAGTTGATGTTGCATGGATGAAACAGTATTAAGGAGTTGTGTAAGAACAAGATTGGGGTAAGTGGGTTGAGGCGGAAGAGAAAAGTGTGATGGAGTGTAGGTGATGTTAGGGGAAGTGAAAGGAATACTATGAGGTGTGAAGGTGGTGGATGGGACTTGCAATGCCACAAGAGAAGTAGGAATGCTAGGTGAAATCAGGAAAGAAGTAGCTACATAATTAACTTGTTGCATACTTTTGTGGACTTGTAGATTGGTATAAGTTGGTATAGATGTTATGGTTGAAGGGGGAGGAACTTGAGGTCCTCCTTGGCTTATAGTAATGTTTGCGGATTGAGGTTTAGAAGAGGCATGTTTATTGTAAATCTCAAAAAAATTCTTCATCACTTCCAAGCCATCATCACTTTCAATCAAATGATGAAGATTGTTAATTGCAGGTATGGTGGTGGTGGAAATTTTTTCAAGTGAAAAGTCTTGTTGTAAATGTTCAAAATCCTCATGAATATTAATGACCTTTCTTGCAAGAGGGAATTGTTTTGGGTGTAAACATTCATTGGATGGAAAGTTGAAGGCATAGAAGTAGTATTTTTTGTGCCTAATGCACCATTTTCCATACTAGAAGTAGGAGCTCGTGAGATCCCAAGGTCCGCAACGAAAGTTCTATCATGGGAAGCCATGAGTCTAGAACTTCTTCTCTCTAAAGTATTATCAACGGGGCACCAAACACTCATACAAGTACCACAAAGGAGAGGTGAATGCAAATGCAAGACCTGGTCTAAGATTTCTATTATGCAAATAACAGAAATGTTGCTAACTATAACAAAAATGTAATCACATAAAATAGAAATGCAGGAAAATGCCAGAAAAATGCCATAAATGTTGTTTAAAAAGTGTAGAGGGACTAATTCACCCAGAGTGGCGAATGAGTCCCAGTATGATAATTTTTTGTGTTTTTCAGAAATTTTAGGATGAATTTAATGCTCTACAAAATGCAATCAAAGATGTAGAATGTAGATTTCAAATTTTTTCAATGATATGTGATGCAAAAATGAAATCTAAATGAAGTTTTCACTAATGCAATATGAAAAGTCCTAGAATGCAAAAACAACACAATGTCCTAATTGAATGTTGATGCAAAAGTAATCTAGGATGCAATATATAAATAAAATCAGAAATGAAAAGTGTTTGAAATGCAGGTTCACACAAATGAACCACTGATTTTTGGCTCTCTAGGACTTCTCTAGCTCTTCTAGGGTTTTTCACCTAAAAGAAGAGAGGTAGGGCAAAAAATGCTAACTAGTCCATTCAAATTATGTTATGTAGGATGTTGTCTAAGCTAAAAAAAGTAAACTAAATGCAATTGAGTGGTTTAATTGAATGAATATGAATGCAAAAATAAGATCTAAACTATGTTGGAAAACACATTGTGATATGCAAACAATGAACTAAATGAAGAAATAATGCAAAACATAAAGAAATAGGATGAAAAAAAGTGCACCGATGAAATGTCTGATGAATCTGGAATGTTGTGAATGCCGATTAAAATCACTGAAATTTCACAGTGGGACTTATTCACCTAGGTTGGCGAATTAGTCCTCTTATAGGTGAAAAAGTGCTTGAAGTAGGTTTTTGACTATTGGGATCCAAAATCTGACAAAATTCAGATTTTCAGTCCTAAGGTGGGACTCATTCGCCACTGGTGGTGAATTAGTCCCCCAAAATTTCTAAAAAATTAGGAGACAAATCTGTAACACCAGATCTGGAAATCTCTGATTGTTGGGTTGTTGAAGTCAATTTTGCAAGAAACGGCCAGAAAACCTTTTCCAAGCTTGAAATATGAATGAGTTTACTTGAAGTGCCTAGTTGACTTGTTTACCAATCTTCAACACCAAAAGGCTTGTCAAATCTGCATACCTAGGTGTGCAAACACACATGCAATAGGGGAGAAATGGTTGAGGGTTAGAAAATAGGGGTTTATCTTGGCCAAACCCCACTTTTGGTAATCAAACCCTTATTGAAACAATGAAAAGAAAGAGAATGATAAACTAATAAAATGCAATAACTATCAAATTACCAAACCCTTGATAATGCAAATATGAAGTAGTGTCAATGGATGCTCCAAAGTGCTTGATTATTGCTTGATAAGATGTTTTAGAATGCTTGAATGCTTGAATATGATGTGTGAATGTTGGAGAATTGTAGGGGATGCAAAATGAGGTGAAAATCACATATTTATATGCACTTGTGCCTTAGTTAATAGTCCATACCTCATCACAAGCCGACATCAAGTGTTTTTAAATAAAAACCTGAAAGGAAATTTTAAAAAATTTGAATTTGGAGCGAAGGGGGACTCATTCGCCACGCATGGTGAATGGGTCCCACCTAGGTCCTAAAAATGGGTGTCAAGAATTATATTTTATTTAATGTTGTTTGTCAGGCTTACATTCAAAAATAGACTTAATTAAAGCATATGAGGGCACAAAGGGGCCAAATAAAGCATAAGAAAGGGATAAATAGTGAAGATGTGTCTACAAAAGCATGAAATCTTGTTACATGACTTTACAACACTCCAAAATAGGACTTGATAAGTAATGAAAAGGTGATTTTTTGGTAAATTGTAATGAATAGTGTCTAGAAGAATGTAGAAATGTCTGACAACACTTCACAACACCTTCACAAGACATCGATATTTGAATTTTAGTACCTAAATATGCATGTTCAAGCCATGTCACAACATAAAATCAAAGAAAAATATATCAAATACAATGAGACAAGACCTAAAAGGCTATGAAAATGACAAGGGGGCATTTTTCTACAACAAAAATATATATTGATTCTTGGTATTATTATTTGTTTATTTGATTCACAGTATACGAGCCTTAATGGTGTTGTATCTGTGGAAATATTAATAATTAAATTCTTAACAGTGAATGATGTTTATCTTAAGAATGTATTCCTTGGCATTATATTGTGTGCACTGATGGATGCTTATCATTACGTAACATAGTGGATGTATGTACAATGTGTACTTATTCTATATAATGATTTTGAAATGTACATTTGTGAGTTGAATTTCATCGTTATGGGATCTAAACTATGTTAGAGATGTTAGCAATGCAATGCAGTCATGTACCCCAAAGGATTAGATAAGTGATATGTATGTATGGTTCCATTTTTAGTGATATATGTTATTGTACACTTCATGTTAGTTTTACTTTAAAAAAAAATGTGTTATAAATGTTAGATATTATGTTGTCCTTTGGGGTTTCTGTGGTGGGGCGTTACATGGTATGCTAGGTGGCCATTTAAAAATGCTCTAGATCATAGACCATTAAGCTCCATTATGTCATATCTATGGAATATTTTTCAAATCATGCCTCATGGAGCATATAAAATTATAATGTCATGGGGGATTATTTAACGTCATAGGGGATGAATCACCTCAGGGGGTGTATAAAGTTTTAATGTAATGTAGGACCATTTAACATCATAGGGGGTGAACCACCTCAGGGGGTATACAAAATTTTAACTTCACAAGGGACCATTTAACATCACAAAGAACAAATCACTAGCTATGCCTCAAGGGAATTATAAATGGCATTACCACAAATATTGTACATGAGTAATGACCTTGCCTTAGGGAGTATTACACATAATACCACCAATAAAGAGGTACATGAATGAATTTCTAAGCCACACCTTAGGAGATATCATGGATAATACCACCACTGAATGTGTACATAAATTGAATTGCAAGGTCATACCTTAGGGGATATCATGCATAATACCACCATTAAAGGGGCACAACATGGGTTAAAAATCCACAAATTAGGGGATATCATGTACAATTCCACCACTAAAGGGGAACATGAATTGAATTGTAAGGCCACACCTTAGGGGATATTATGCATAATACCATTACTAATGGGTTACATCAGTTAAAAAGCCACACCTTAGGGTATATCATGCATAATACCACCACTAAAGGGGCACATGAATTTCAAATCAAAAGGCCACACCTTAGGGAATATCATACATAACGCCACCACTAAATGGCTACATGAACAAATTGCAAGGACACACCTTATAGGATATCATGCATAATACCACCACTAAAGGGGCGTATGATGAATTTGAAGGCCATACCTTAAGGGATATCATGCACAATACCACCACTAAAGTGGAACAACATGGATGAATCCTTAATAGATACCACAATTGATGGGGGAATATTTCCCCAATTAAACTGTTAGTGTACTCATTGCACTAATAATTTAAGGAGATATAGATGGAAATGGGATCCTTTAGAAAGAATATACACCTTACAGGATTAGATATCCTTGGCTCCCAAGTGTATGGACAAAGACAACAATTTTGGGTATTATTGTGTTTCTCCTTATTGACAAAACATCAATGCACAAAATACTTATGCTCCCATGCATGACAATGAGTGGTATATGATCCTATGAATGACACATAACATGGAGTAACACCATAATAACTAATTTATTATCTTATACGATCCACATTGATGTCATATATTTAAAATTTAATCGTTGTATTTACCTCTTTAAAGAACAACACTCATCAATAGAATTCCCAATCATTTGATGATAAGAACAAAGGACAAAATTTTCTTTCTTTGTTTAGTAAAATTTCTCTCATAGAGAGGTGGAAGAGTGATTAATTTAATCCTTAAAATTATGCATAATGTATGTTCTATTTCGAAAAAGGGATGCAAAGATGAAAGTAGGCCATCTCCACCTAAAAAATGAGGTGGTTGTGGGATAGAGGCTAGAATGAATGGAGGGAATTGATAACTGATTCCCATTGTAGAGAAATGTGATGTATGTTCTAGGAGTGTCTAAATTCCATGCTTATCACTTTTATCAAAGCCTTGTTTTGAAAGGATCTTAAATACATGACCATAACACTTTTCTAAATCAATAGGTATATTACTAGTTCCATCAGGATAAGATGGATGAATATTTTGTGTCAAGTGAGTGTCATTATTGGTATGGGAAAGGGAATTATTTTTATGCATATGCAATCGGAAAGGGATGAATTATAAAGGAGTCTCTTTGTGAGAGGAAGAAAGCACATCGGTTGATGGTATGATAGGTCTTTTGAACTTTTGACGAAGGTGAGTAGGCAAGATTGGAGGATGGTATATGGATCCTATTGGTGTTATGTTGTTAGGAGGAATATTTGACTAAAAGGTAGGTAAGGTTTTTGTAGGAAGCTATCAATTATCTCCTCCTCTTGCACCAAGATATCCTCGCTAGGAGGGCATGCATTGGGAGATATGGATACATGAGCTTCATCTTCTATTGGAGAACTATTACCAAAAGAAAAAAATAAAACATCAACCAAGGGCTTCAAAGATGACCATTTTCTCAAAGCACTCAAATATTTTAAAAGTTCTTTGCCAAAAGTAAAATAATTATGGATGAATAAAATATGATTGTTAAAAATCAATACAATAGACATCAGGAATGAATATGAATATAAGACTCAAAGAGACTATTGTAATTGACATATAGTCTAAAAAGGTTTGGACAAGGGTAATGGCACCCAAGACTAGAGGAGTTAAATTTTAATCATTTAAAAATTTAGAAGTGAAGTACAATGTTTAAAGATCTAAGATTGTAGAGGTATGGCTCTAGATGTAGAATTTTTTTTGGAAATGTAGAATTTCCTAATTTCTCTATGTGAAAAAAAATCATGCATGAAATTTTATGTTTTTAAAGTAATGTAATATGTTCAAAGGATAATTCCCAAAAATTAAAATGTTGCAATTTCTTGAGTTTTTCTTTAAAATGCTGAAAAAATAAGACATTTTGATCATTTGTAATGAAAAAAACTGAAAATATTTACTTTTTCAAAGCTTCTCACGAAAATATGCATGCACTTTTGACAAATGAAAATAACCTAAGATTGCATTAGATTTCAAAATGACTAAATTAAGATTTTATAAGCTTTACAATTGTAACAAATGTTAGGTTCACCAAAATGTGATGTGAGAAAAAAGGTATCTAGGGTCTAAATCACACTTTGTCCTACATTACATTAGAGAGAACCAAAATTGATCAAATACACCCACTTGGCTACTAACCTTAATGGAAGAGCAAGAATGGTGGATTAATATTTGGATTCTCTCTTTAAGGGGAGATGATTTTGATTTAATTGATTGGAAGTTAAATTGATTTGATTATGCAAATGTATACCTAGGTCAACTATGAAGCTACAAAAAACTAATGTAAATATAGAAAATTGCAAAATTCAAAGATAAATGGACAAAAAAAAATGTAGTATAGTGACAAAGGACCTTGGCAGGTAAATTAGGGTTCAAATTACTCTAATAGGGGTGGTTATGTCCTAGTCTTGAGAATGAAAATCTCAAGAATTAGTGAATAGATATCATATTTTCATAGTTGTAGTAACAGAAAAAGTATACGTTTCGCTTACTTAATTTGGGAATAATTGATATTGAATTAACCTAATAATACCTTGGTTTAGTGTTATAATGTGTTGTACACATTCACATTAATCTAGGGACCCTTTTTAATGCAATGTACCTAAATTATACCTTATTTCGGGTATTGTAAAGTGTTGTAGTACACTTTCACACTATCTAGGGTTTCATTAATTAGTTGTGGTCAATTGAGATTAATTAGCCCCTTTAATTTAAATTTAAGCCTTCTTCATGACACCTTCTGAAGGATCTATCCTGACACTTAATAATCAAATTGCATAACATTTAATTTGGAAAAATCAAGGTCCTAGAAAATTGTGCTAGGACCCATTCACCTTTAGTGGAGAATGGGTCTTCTCCACATAGGACCCCCTTTCTATGCATTTTTGAGGTGGGTTTTTGATGTTCTTTCCAGCCCCCGAAGCAAGGTCCTAGAAACTTGTGCTAGGACCCATTCACCTTTAGTGGCGAATGGGTCCTCGTCACATAGGACACCCCTTTTTGAATTTAATTTTGGAAAGATTCTAATGCTTTTCAATTCTAGATTTAGTGTTGGCTTGAATTATTGGAATTTTTGGGTTAATATCTAGATTTAGTATAAATATGGGGTTAATTCACATTATTTCTCCTAGCAATTTTATGTGACTTCATGAGATCAAAAGAAAGAGCATTATGGAGCATTTCAAGGGCATTCAAGGGTATATTATCAAAGTATTATTGTAGCAATTCAAGATCATTTCATCATGTCAAAGGAATAGTGCATTAAAGGATCTTGTTGAGCTAAGATAGTGGATGCAGCATTGAAGATCTACTTGCAAGCATTGTTACACATGTTATTTGAGATCAAGATCTACATTCTTCATGGCCTCTACATGTTAGTTTGTAGATTTAAACTCTAAGACAACTTCCAAGGTATCAACATTCCATCATTTCATGTTCTTTCTTCAATTTCATTATTTCAACATTTGGTTTAATTACCTACTAGCAGTTTAGTGTAGTAACACGCAACAATGAGTCGATAGGTGGTGAACACCATGAAAGGGGAGTGATGTACATATACTTTATGTAGGAAAATATTCGATTGTGAATGGCATGAGTGGGCACATTAGCTATATGCATATGTAGAGAATATAGTTAGACATTAGGCAATCTAGCAAACAATACAATGGTTTGCTAAATATATTATGTGCAATAATGAAAGTGATTGAGTGGGAATAATATTGTATCCCTTTTTTTCCTTATAGTTTAAACTATAATGCAGAGGCAAGGAGGGTGTTAAGCCTAATGGGCTATAAGAAGCATATGTATATAATGGTTAGAGTGTGCAAGAAATAGTTGGTAAGGAAATATCTTTGTAGATTATACATATATACACATATAGAGGGTTGGTTGAAGAAAAATTGTATTAACGTTCAATTAGTTAAGTTTTAAATTAGTCAATAAAAATATAATATTATTAGGCATAGGATTCAATGTCTAAATTGATGACATTACTACCATACAATCATTGCAAAATAATAATGTTGACAATAAAATAGATGAATTCATCATTATAGAATTGCACAAAATAATTTAGCCAACAACTAACAAAGAATGCTACATCAACTATACTTAAAACAATATAAAATTAATATTAATATCATTAAGTTTTATCAGTCAATCAAAATATAATATTATTATGCATAAGATTGAACATCTAAATAATTGATGAGATTACTATTCTGTATTTAGATAGGAAATAATAAATCAAGCATAGTACTAAGTAAATTCATAATTATCTAAGAACACCCCATAATTTGACAACTGCATTATTATATAAGCCCACCCCATAATTTAACCATTGTATCAATCTAAAAATAATATCAATATCATTAAGTTTCATTAGCTAATTAAAATAGAATATTATTATGGATAAGGTTGAATGTCTAAATAATTAATGACATTAGTAATGTGCATTTAGATGGAAAGTAATAATTGTGGAATAGTATTATTTGTATCCATCATTACATGAGACCCCATGATTTTGCAACTACATCAATTGTTAACAATACAAATAAAGGATCTTTTCATAGCCACCAACAAAGCACCATAGATGAATTTTGGCTAAAAACAAGTTAATAATTTATGTAATGTAGAGTATAAGTACAAGAAGACTAATCAACAATGCTCAATGGAATCTAACATAATTGTATAAGGTCAACAATTTTAGTCAATTGTAACCATAATCTTAAACATATAATTTTTTTTGTGAACCCCATGCCAGTAAGATGGCAATCTGCACACACAAAATACAAAGTTAAAGTCAACACAATGAGCACTACTCTCCACCCTACCATATTGGGTCATGGAGCCTCATGGACCCTCACCAAAACCCCGAACAAGAATATAGATTTGCAACCACTGTAATTAGTGGTGAAACATGAATATTTTGTATTATAATCAATATCGAGTACATTAGGATATGATTGTCTATTTGAACATTATTACTAAATTTTACAGTCACTAACATTATTTGGGAAGGTTGTTTGTAACACATTAGTGTATGGAAGACAATATTATTGTTGGAGCATGGTCTGCAATGAAAAGGAAAATGTGTTAGTGTGATAAAGACACAACATTGGTACACAATAAATAAATCAGAAAATGTAAAGCCTTATACAATTAATGACAAAGATGATGCAATACAGTTGCAATAGAACACAATAAGTAAATAAAATCTAGCCATACCTTGTGTAGGGAATGAATTGAAGTCTAGACATAGAAAATGAGGTCTGCTCTCCATCCTACCATATTGGCTCATGGAATGTCATCGACTGTTCTTGCTTGGGAAAGGGATTTCAAGAACTAGGATGTAGATTCATAACCACAATTACAATCTCTTGATCTTTACAGTTGGTTGAACTTGGCTCACAAAGGCCATCCATTTGTTTACCATCTAAACTCAAATATTAACACCCAAGTTGTTGAACTATCTCTCCCAAGAAAGAACGACAATGAGCTGATCAACAAGGTAATTTGAAAATCCAAGCACAAAATGCAAAGTATAAAAAAAGATCAATAGGGAATTGAAACAACCTAACACAATGCCAACTAAAATTGAAAGAACATAGCCTTTTTGATAGGACTTTGTCAATAATCAGATGTTATAGCTTAGCCAAGAGAACAATAATCAACAATTCCCAATGGAATCTAACATGAAGTGTATAAGATCAACTACTTCACTATTTCATAAGCATAACCTAAATAGCATGATATTTTAATGAATCATATGTTAGAAAGATAGAAAATTGTACATAATAAATATAAAAAAAAAACTCAACACAATAAGGCTTTCTCTCCACCCTACCATATTGGATCATGGAACCTTGTGGACTCTCACCAAACCCCCGAGAAAAAGCATACATTGCCTACCACTCTCATAAGTAGTGAAATAAATATTGCCTACTAAAATCAATATATACAATAAATTAGGATCTGATTGTGTAACTAGGAATTGTTACTAATTTTCCAGCCACTATCATTATTCTAAAAGGTTGTTTGGAAGAAATTAGTCCATTAAATACCCCATTATAGCTGGAATATGGTCTACAAAAATAGCATAAAACTGTGAGGTTTAGTATGCTGATTATGCAAAAATAGAATGAACTACAGAAAATTAATAATCTTATTCGATTATAGCCATTGTAACAGAAAGCTAAAAATTGGTAGTCACATCCCAATGTAAAACTTTTACTCCAAAGGCTAGACCTTCTGGTTGCAATGCATTGAGGTGTGTAGAGAGAAAAGGTGGCATGCTCTCGACCCTACCATTTTACATCTTGCAGCATTATCGGCTATTAGTAGACCATTGCAATTACTTACCATAAAGAACAACTTTTAATGCCTGCTCTCTAATATTGGGTCGCTAGTACTCTTATAAATGGTGATATCAATATTCCCATTATATTAGCCAATCTTATAATCTCTTCATCTTCACAATTTTTTGAATGTTGATTCATCTGTTTAGCAACTATACTAGAATTATATCAACATCTCACTTGTTGAACTGTCTCTCCTAAAGGAGAATCATGCTTTCTAGAGCAACTGCGAATATGAAGAGATTATAGAACTAACTAAGACAAAGCGGATGATGGGGGTAGAAGAATAAAAACTATACACCTCTTGTTGCTTGCCTCAATTACATGTGTAACTGCTTGCTATCTCTTTCCTCTGTTCTTTCTCCAACACCTACAAAAAATGTACACAAATTTATCATAAACATTTGAATTTTTCTGTAAATGCTATCTCAGAAGGATAGCAATCTATACATAAAAATCATAAAATAAAACTCAACACAATAAGGCCTGCTCTCCACCCTACCATAATGGGTTATGGAGCCTCATCAGCTCTCACGAAACTCGTGAGCAAGAATATTCATTACCTACTACTCTAATCAATGGTGAAATCAATATTTCTTATGGCAATCAATTTAGCGTACATGAGGATATGATTATCTCTTTGACCATTTTCACTCATTTTCCAATCACTATCATTATTTTGTAGTGTTGTTTCTAACAGATTAGTTCATAAAATACCACATTATAGCTAGAATATGGTGTGCATGAATTAAAAAAAATTGTGAAGTTAATTGTGTTGATTATGGAAGAATAGAATGGAGCACACAACATTGACCATTTTATTGCATCACACCCATCGTGGTGGGAAGATAAAACTTATAGCTACAGTCCTATTGAATGGAGTAACTATAATTTAGCCATACCTAGTGTGCATGGGAGAATACGGTATGCCAAAAACAAAACAAGACCCGATTTCCACCCTACCATATTGGCTCATGGAGTAGCGTGTGCTCTCACTAAACCCTCGAGCAAGAGAATAAACTATCCACCACTATGATCAATGGTGAGGCCAATTTTTTTCCCACCAATGAGTGAATAAAAGATCTAGTCACATGGTAACGCTTGCAAAGGACAAGTGTTTTGATTAGTAGACAACAAAGAAATCACAAAATATAAAGACTTATAGAAATAATTACAAATTAGAGGCAATGGACTTGCAGTAGAACAAAGTAAGTAAAGAAAAAGTATAATTTCCTTGTGTATGGAGTGGGTTAGAGTCTGCACATAGAAAATGAATCCTTCTCTACAGTCTAGCGTATGAGATTATCGAGCATAACTGGCTATGACGAAATCCCCGAGGACTAACATTAATTGTGCACCACTTTGGTGAATGTTGAAGGCACTGCTATTACATCTGAGTGAATTTTTTCAGTGGAATTGAATGTTATATATTTTTTGTAATTTCACATGGAGTTGTGAAATGAGAAATGGGAAAAAAGATATGTAGCTTTACATTATATAGATATGGAATAAAGGTGAAGGACATACAACATAAAAGCGGAAAGGGAAGAATATACCGCAATCTAGAGAACAATAATCAACTCTCACTTGGAGAAAAGAATGCAATCTATAGAACTTTAGTTTTTTGATTTGCATGTGCATAGGAAATAAGTGTCACTTTGCATAGGCAATAATACTTTCCATTTAAAACTCACCAAAATAATTGGTTTGTTTGGCATAGTTTCAAGAATGCATTGTTAAGTGTTGAGTTATGGATTCAGCTGCCTAACATACACAACATACATTATAGACAAGAAGCATACTACATGCATATCCAATGTGTGACTATCATTAGGGATTGCAAAGTAGTAGGAAAAACACTTGGTAAGCATTAGATGATTAGCCAGATATGATAGTCATATAGACAAAAAAATCATCGACACATATATCTGCACAAAACTCTATCAAGATATTCTATCCACCAAAAACATTGTAAACAAAATAAAAAGAACATTCTCTTTACAACAACTCATAAGTAGTTGTAAATATTGAATTGTGTATGCATATATGCATAGATATCTAACACACGGACCAATATCTAGATAGATGCATACCAAGAAGTTGTATAACATAGGGATATGTCAATTGCATGCATGTCTATTTATATATATGCATATGTAAATGGAGACATGTATACAACTACGTGCACAAGTACATATATGAGCAGATGTAGATAGCAATATGTGCCCTAACAAGAAAAATAACTCTACATAAATAAATAGTACAAAATTAAATCAGAAATATAAACTTAAAATGTAAGGAAATTATAGAAAGCATAATCAATAGAAAACAAAATAACTGTATCTTTTTTACCTAGAGATTGCAACATATACTTCATTGTCTTAATAAATAACTAGTGAAATAGAGAACAAAGCAATAGTGATAGAGAGTAAAGTTCTTTTTTCTATGGCAAGGAGCGCAAGGGAATTAAACAAACTAAATATCCAAACAAGATGAACTTAAAGAAGTATAAAAAGTCCCAATTAGATATGGTTCTTTTGGTCTTCAAAAGGCAACACAACAACTAAATCCGAACCCTACTCAACTGTGGGAGAAATAGTAGACAAATATGATAGTAATAGCTTGCACTCAGCTTCAAAGTTAAGCTTAGCAACCTTTACTATTGTTGTTTTTCAGTCTTCTTTCTGAAATATAAGTTTGGGTTTTAATTAGAACTGTGAAAACAAATGCCATATAGGTGACAACAATGATAATAGATTCGACACTCATTTCAATGGTTGGCTCATATTGCAACATGTAAAGCTCTTTTGCTAACATTTGTAATAGGCTTGTTGCAACCTCATCAAAAGTAGTTTCCCAAAGCTCGCTCGTGTGGTCTTCAATCTTTAGTTGCAATAAATATCGAAAGTGACAGTCACCTATCATTTTCTGGCATTTTGGGAAAAAGAATTTATTTTCATCATATTGTTGACACTTTTTTTTGTAGTGCCTACCATTCACCTCCAATGGGCATGTAGCATAATAGAATGCATCATTTTTTATAAATTTTACTGTTGCCATGAGAGTAGCTTGCAAAGTCTTTGTCAAGCCAAGGCAGTGGTCAAACATGTATGCAATAGTGACTCTCCCATTTTCCAAAGTGACCTTTCAAGGGACTGGACGAGGGGGATCGATAGTAGGTGGAGCAATATACCCTCTCTCGATCAATGGTTGTTCCTCTGGAATGTCAAGGTTTATATAAAGAAGAGTTCTTGCAGTTGTCTTAAGAATAACTCCATTAAAGTACCCAACACGTGCATTTTTCATAGCAAGGATGAGAGTTGAACTAGGGGTGTACAACCTCTCTAACTCATTAACCTTTTCTTCCCAAGCTAAACCCCACAAATTAAAATCAATTGAAAAAGATGACAAATCATTAAGCTTAACATTCCTTCGAATTGTTTGGGACTGATCTTTTCTTTGTATGGTTGAAACCATTCCCACATGCACCACAGTGCCAATAACATCAATTAAACTGTTATTAGTGCAATCTACAATTTGATTTAATGGTGTGAAACAAAATACTTTCTCTGGTACAAAGACCTCATAATCATAGGACTTTAACATTGAAGTTTGATCTAGAATGATTTCCATCTGGTTGTTTAGCTTATTAAATTTTTTGTCTGCTTGTCTCACCAATCCCTTCGACACATAGTAAGTACATCCCACCTCAACCTTATCATAATGCATATCTTTAATATCACTAAAGCATGTAATTTGTATTTCTATGCCCTCATCATGAATGATATCAAAGCTGAATACCTGCCCCTCACAGCCTTGCTTGCTATAATGGTGCATATCCCTCTTTGTTGTTACATGACCTTTTATTGTCCATCTGGTTTGGTAAACATTCAACCCTTTAACAAGGCTAATTTTTGTAAGGGAATCTTGCTTCCTTGGTGATGTGTTAATTCCAAACATGGAGGCTCATTTTGAAGGGGAGGGCAACAACCAGCTTTCTATTCTTCTTGATCTCTAAACAAATATTTGGGTTTTCCAATTAGTTGGCAATTTTTCATCTTCACATCTAGGGACAATATGATAATTTCCCTAGAATGAAATGAAGATTAAATACTTCAAAATGCAGCCCCCACAAACAAGGAAGCAAAAAACTACAAGAAAAAGCAAGGCACAACTATATCGAACCTCGATTCTCGTAGCTTTCTAGACAAATAGTTTGTCAAGCACACAACCAAACCTATTTTCAATTCGCATGTAAACAAAAGGTCATTGTACTTTCTAGGTAGAGTTCCCATCTGCATGTGGGATCCATCAGATATCACAACTTTGTATCAATCAACTGGGCTTTGATCACCTCCTATTTTTTGGTAAGACATTAGTTGGAGCATTGGAGATGGGACAACATCCCCATCATCTATAGAGTGTAGTGCATTTGTTGTTAAGGTTGGATTCACATTTGTAGCCTACAAGGCAATTAAACTCAGTATATAGTGGCAGCAATGACATCTCTACTACTATGGCTCAACTCTAAAAAGAAATAGCAATATTGATGCATTTGCATACCAAGACATTTTTCCCTGTAAGATCTAACTTACTCCAAAAAGACCAATAAACTAAATGGGAAACAAGACATACAATTTAAATATAAATAAGTTCTAGAACAAATATAATAGTAATTATCAATGTAAATGAACTTGTATTTCTTTGATTTGTTTTGCATACTTGAGAAACTGACAAGGAAATTAGCAGCAACAATAAGCTAAAAAAAAAACACACTTACAGGAGTGTTGCTTAAGGATTGTTCCCTAGCCTCAGAAGAGCTAGAGACCACCGACATTGCTTTGTTTTCTCTTTTTAGGAACGAAGAGTTGCAATGCCGACGGGTGGCTAGGAGGTATATGCCTTCAAAACACAACATCGGCTCTTAATTTGTTTACACAACCATTAATAATATGGTAGAAAATAATTAATAATAACAAGGTCTTCAATGATTCAACTAATACTTAACATACAATTTGTTATTCCAGGTTCATTGTTTCAATATTAAAATTCCTACTTTTCTCCCCAAGCAACACCAATAGTATGAACGAAAATAAATAATTAGCAAGACAGGCTTCAATGTTCTATATAACAGTGATATGAAGTATAACATTTGAAGTATGTCATGTTAAGGCTCATAGAAATAACTATTTTGAGTAAAACAATAAACATTGGCAAGAATAGAGATGCACATTGCTTGCATCTACTTTGCTTTACATGAAAATCTACACACAACAAAATATAATATTGTCTTATTTATTGCTTTTCTTGTTTGTAAATGATTGCAATATACTTAAATACTTTGTGTTCTTCTCCACAACACAACTTAATAAGAAGAATTAGCATTTGGCCATGGGAAACATTTGATGGAATTATTCCCAGCCTGTGTGTTGCCAAGCCTCTGGCATCATATAGCAAGTGTTATTCTATTGTTTTTAAAAAAAGTTTAAAAAAGTTTGGGCCAGCGATAGAGAAGGCCAACAAAATGGCATTAGCATTAATCATTGCATGGTTTATGTGTAGTGATGATGGTGCAAGGATATATGCATTTAAAGCCCCCAGGGAACTAGGTGAATGTCTGCAATTTTTAACAATATACTGTGCATATATATATATATATGTATATATAGATAAATATATATATACACACAAACACACAAACATAGTCAGGCGCACACACACATATATATACATATCTATATATATACATATATATATATATGTACACATATATACACATATATATTTATATGTACACATATATATATAGACATACATGTATATATCTATGTCTATACATATCTATGCACATATAATTATACATATATATATATATAAGAATTATCACAATGCACACCTTTTGTAACCATCAATGCATGCAAAGAACAAAAGATAACAACCAAACAGCTTCACAATATTTCTACAGTTAGCATTGATTGTGATAGTTCTATGTTCATCTACAAGAAGCCATCAACAGGGGACAGAGGGAAGACAAACCAAGTGGGAAGAGGTGCAATTGAAGGAAATCGAGAGAGGTGCATATTTGTAAAACTGTTCGTGTAGTATTTGTGAAACAACATATCTTAGTTCCAAAAGCATATTGTTGGCCATTGCTTTGTAGGTTGCTACAAATTGTTTGGTTTATTAGTTATGTCTAGCCGCCATTGGCTGCAAGCAATATTGTTTCTTTTTTGCATTTGCTGTGTTCCATACATTAAGTATAGTATAAAGGAAGCCCTATCTTACATCTCACAACTTATATACAATTGGATAAACAAGAGCTACAATCAGAAGTATTCCAAGAACATGCAAACCATACAACAAGCCATCTCAAAACCAGCTAACATTCAAGAGACTAGATATCCACACAACATTTTCCCTCACTTGACTAGTTGAGAAGGCTAAAAATTCAAATCTTTTGTTTCCTATGATTATTCCTTGCTTTTGGATGGACAACATATTATAGCCAAGAGAAGCTTTGAATTCCTAGCCTTCTCAGCAAGAAAAATGAGGGAAAAATCAATTTGGATGTCCGTGCTCTTTCCACAAGTGTCAAAATAGTGTGGCCTTATGGGCATTTCGGCCTAGATTTTTTTTAAAGGGAAGGCCATTTGCAACCTTAACCTTGGTATGTGGGAAGTTGGAAAATGAAAAATGCTTGCAAGGATTCCATTAAAAGTATACAGAAGAGAACCAATGAGTAAGAATATAGAAGACAACATTCAAGATAGGCTATATATTAATGACTATTTAATTGGATTGCAACCATAAGATAATAGGTTTCAAAGTTTAAAATCCATGCTAGAAAAATAAATGTTGTTGCACCTCTTCCCACTTGCATCAAACAAACATCTTCTCACCAACTTGTCTGCATAAGAATAGGAAAAACAAAATCATAGTCAACACATTTCTTTTGCATTTCCAACCACCCTCCCTTACAAAAAACAAAAAATAACACCTTCCCACCTTCACAGAAGCTGCACAAAACTTAATCCATCTTGCACCCTCACAAAAGCTAACCCTCATCGCTTTAAGCTCTCATAGAAGGTATAGCAATAGAACAACACCAAACAATGCCTCATTAAAAATTTACCAACATTCATTTTGTTCCCCAAGGCGTTAAAGGGCAGTTGTTATTACAACAATCCCCAATACACGCAAAGCATACAAAAATTAATGTTGACATGAACCAATGTTTAATTTCCATAGCCTTCTCTATCCACGTGGCTTGAAAAACACCACCCAACTCCAAAAGTAGCCAACAACCACCTTCGCCACCTATTTTTGCAAATATCGGAAGCCAAAAAAATCTGGGAGGCTAATGAAAATTTTGGACGAACTTATAACCCACTTGGCACCTTGTCCCCAGTTGCCGGAAACCTAAAAAACAGTGAGGCTGACAAAATTTTTGGGAAAAGTTGACACAAACAGCCTATTGGCTAACTATATATATATATACACATATACATATACATATACATATACATATACATATACATATACATATACACATAGTTGCAAAACTCGCCAATTGCAAAAACTCGCCAAGCCCAAAAAATACGGTACGGAAAAAACTCGGCAAAAACTCGGAAAAAACTCGGCAAAAAACTCGGCAACTTAAAAAATTGCTTAAGCTTCATTATAAACGCATTTTTTTTGCAAAATTCAATGATAAGATGCATCCAATGAGTCAATAAATGAGTACATAGAAGAAACAAGCTAAGTCTAGTTATATTTGATTGATTTGAAAGAAAATTAGATACAAAATCGCATCCTCATGTGGAATGCTCAATACACTGATACTGATAGTCTGAAACAAAATGAAAATAGCAAATTGTTTTTGTAAAATTGAAGGTAACTAGTGGAGAGTACATAGAAAATCAAATGAATTCAATGGGAGTTTGTGGGCAATGCCCCTAATGGGTTTGGGAATGCTCAATACACTGATACTGATAGTCTGAAACAAAATGAAAATAGCAAATTGTTTTTGTAAAATTGAAGGTAACTAGTGGAGAGTACCTAGAAAATCAAATGAATTCAATGGGAGTTTGTGGGAAATGCCCCCAATGGGTTTGAGGGACAGCGCCCTTAGGGGGAGGGGGCAACTGCCTTGCGGGGGTCTCAAGTATCTCAGCGCCCTTCGGGTCTCACCTGGATACCGATCCAGGTCAAGCCCAAATTAAGACCTCCAAAACCACACAAACCTTCATGGTGTACATCATTTTGCATTAACAATAAAACACAAATTAAGACCATCAAAGCCACACAAACCTTCATGGAACACATCATTTTAGTGTTTTTCTGAAGCAGAGCACGCAAATGAATGAAAAAAATAACTCAAAATGCCTTTTTAGTTGGCTACCTGGGCATCTTCCAGATCGCGCGAGTTTTTTTCAAAAACTCTCCGTACTTTTTGGAAAAACTCGCCAAAAGTACGGCGAGTTTTTCCAGAAAGTACGGCGAGTTTTTTCGGCGTACAATTGCCTGGAAAACTCGCCAGCCAAAAAAACTCGCGAGTTTTTGTAAACTCGCCGAGTTTTTGGCGATTCTTGCAACTATGCTTGATATACATATACATATATATATACATATACATATATCTACATATTTGTATGTGCATACTATACACAATATATACATATATATATATATATATATATATATATATATATATATATATATATATATATATATATATATACATATACATATACATATACATATACATATACATATACATATATGTAGATATGTGTATGTACATACTATGCATACCACACATATACATACATATACATTTAGATATACACAGGCTGTGCAATTTTTGTGAAGGTGGTTGAAAGCTATCTAGTATTTTTTCACATGCGTTGATGGTTCCAAAGTGTTTGTGTTGTACACATATATATACATACATACATATATACATATAGATATACATACACACACACACACACATATATATACATGTACATATATATACACATATAAATAAACATGTATAAACACATATATAGATATCTATAGAGATATACATATACATATATACATCTGTATACATGTATATAGATATAGTTACACATATTGTATACTTTGCATGTACTGGGGGACATCGTAATAACAGTTTCCCTATTAACGCCCCGAGGAAGAAAATGAATGTTTGGCTAATTTTGAAAGAATGCTTGTGCAATTTCTATGAAGGGGGTTGAAGGTTATCTTTTGTTTTGTTGCATGTGTCGATGGTTGCAAATGGTGAGGGTTGTGATAATTCTATGGTCTTTTTTGGCAAGTAGTTGAGAAAGAACAGAGGAAAGAGGAAGCAAGCGGGAAGGGGTGTTATTGAAGGAAGTGGGTAGAGGTGCATCTTATCTGGGTTATTCTTGAAAGAAATATTATTTTGCTGTGTCGATTATTGTTGGAAAGACTATATAGTTTTTTGGGTTTTGGCATGTTGGTGACTGTTGTTTATATTTTTCCATTTATGGCTTCAGTTCTATGTGAATGGTTGGAAAATAGTTAATCTATTGTGTTATTGGTGAATGTTGAAATTGAGATCTCTTGTGTTTTGTGGGTTTTCTCTAAAAGATTTGATTTTTTTTTGTAAATGCTATCTAAGACTTGGTGGATGGGTTATAGTGTGGTTAGCTTTTTCGTCAGCCTTGCCAGTTTAAGGTGTCGAACATGGGTCTCTATTACCATGTAAAAGGTGGTGCGCATTTGGCGCGAGGATAGAGGAGACCGAAAAAATGACCAAAGTGTAGAGGAGGCCAGCGAAATGTCATTAGCATTGACATACATATATACACACACACATATATATATATACACATATATGTGCACATATATATATAGAGAGAGAGATATATATACACATATATACAGATACATACATATATCTACACACATACATTAAGTTGAATGTTGAAATTGAGATCTCTTGTCTTTTTGTCAGTTTTCCAAAAAACATTTGAATTTTTTTGTAAATGCTATCTTAGAAGGATAGCAATGTGTACATGTAAACTATAAAATAAAACTCAAGACAATAAGGGTCTTGTGTGAATGGCTAGAAAATAGTTAATGTGTTGTGTTTTTTGGTGAATCACCCCATCTAGCTTATGGTTGAAACTAGTATTGATTCATTTAGGGTTGGCATTTTCATAGTGAAGGTTTTGAGTTAGCATATTACTGAGAGTTTTCTTTATTTTGTGGGTTTTGTATGCCAAATACTGTTGGAAGCCGTGTTTTTGTTTCTGTTTAGAATAGCTTGCGGATAGTTGTAAGTTTTGAATGGTGTATGCATATATGCATAGATATCCAATTGGCGACTGAATATCTACACACATATGTACCAGGAAGTTTTATAGGACAAGGAAATGTGAATTGCATGTACGTGTGTTTATGTATATTCATATGCAAATAGAGACATAGATACAACTATGTTCATAGCTAGATATATTAGCAGATCTAGATAGCAATACTTTGTTGGTAGCGATATTGTTTGATTTATGGTTTCGCTTTTGCGCGTATGTTTGTCTATTCATTTGGCACTATCATTTTTAATGTTTTGCGGGTTTTTCCATATGGATGAGTGTGGATAACAAAATTGTTTCCTTCACAACTTTTGTTTTGTGGTGATGGTTGGAGTGTAGTAAAATAGTTAATGTTGGGTGTGCAGGATCATCATGGAAAAAATAGGCCCTTAAGTGGCAAAAAATTTAGAAAAATCAGAGTTAGGAAACTTGACGTAAAAATACGAATAAGTTATCTATATTATTTAAAAAATATGAAATTATAGAATTTTTAGCAAATTAACTATAGTTTCTAAACTACTAGGTTTGTTTAAAAAGAAAAAAAATCTATTTGGTGAAAATTATAAATTTCAATGCAGCAGTACTTAAATTTTAGGGAAAAAATAAGTAGGTGTCTGTCTGACCACCCTACCACAATAAAATGATAATATTTTTTTCTAATATTTTAGATATAAGTAGAGGACTAATGTCCCGATGTGATGCATAATTTTTTGTAATTTTCTTCCAAGTAAATAATTAATTATGAATTTTTTATTGCAACTTTTAGAAAATATAAAAACTTGTATGTCTGACCACCTTAACTTGGTCAAAACTTCATGAAATTCAATTTTTCTTTTTCTAATCCTATAGTATGTGAAGCATAGAATGTGACGCATCTTTTGGATTCAAAAAATGTGATACTATTTGATTTAGCTATAGATGTTTTTCAATTAACTATCAATCAACACTTTAGTCATAATTTGAATAGAAAATGAATAATAATTACTTATTAAATTGAAGGTAAAGCATAATTTATATGGGTGGAAAGTAGAGAATCTCCTTTAAAAACCCTTTTTGTTTCATCAATTTTGGGTGAAAAAAATTTGTTAGCCACATACCCATCATATTGCCACTTTTTGGCCCATCATGATCTTGCACATACCCTGTTATGTACTCCATGTTGTTTTGCATAAGGGACTATTTTCTATTGTTGTTTGTGTTAAGCTTAATTGTTACATTTATGGCTTGCATTTATCATTGGTCTTATTAGGACCATCACCAGTACATGCAAAGCATACACGAATTAATGTTGATGCGAACTAGCGATTGGAAGGCCTAAGAAGTAGGAGGCCGATCAAAATTCTGAGCAAACTTATAAGCTATCTACCACTATATCTCTTAATATGTATATATATCTATATATATATGCATATATCTATATATATCCGCTGTGTTGCTAGAGTTACCGGTAATGTATTGTTCTGTGTCATTCTGGGACTCTTTGTTGTTGTTCAAGGTAGCTAGGACCAAGGATGGCAAGATTTTGTCAAGGTGCAAGTGCATTCATTGGTTGTGCAACCTATGTGAAGGTGGCTAGACTTGGGACTCCATTTCCGTGTCAAAGGTGGCAGGCATTTGTCATGACGATAGAGGAGTTTGGCGAAATGACGGAAGTGTAGGGGAGGCTAGCGAAATTTCATTAGCATTGATTGTTTTATGGTTCCCCTGTAGTGGTCTTGGTGCAAATAACATATGTTTTAAAGTCCTTGGAAAAAAAAAACAAAATTTTGTACAGTTATCGATACCATATTGTTTGATGTCAGTCTAAGGTTTATGTTGTTGCTAAAGGTGGCTATGAGCATAGAGGGAAAGCTTTTGTAAAGCTGCAAGTGTGTTGAATGTTGTGCAATTTTAGTGAAACTGGTTGAAGGAGATCTTCTATTTTTTTTCATGTATCAATGGTTCCAAAAGGTTTTCTCTACGATATTTATCATATATACACACACACACACATGCACATATACATATATATATATATATATATATATATATATATATATATATATATATATATATATATATATATATATATATTTATATATATATATTTATATATGTATGTATATGTATATATGCATGTATATGTATATATGCATGTATATATATTATATAGCAGTTACACATATATACATATGCTACATATATATGTATATGTATATATGTATGTATATGCATATATGTATGTATATGTATATGCATGTATATAGCATATATATATATATATATGTGGCTTTCTGCATTTGGCTGGCTATACAAAGTAATCTTGTTTGATTTATGGCTTTCATTTTCTGTTTTGGTTGGAACACAATAAAATAATTGGTTGATTCTTATTGTATAGCTCAAACTATATTGTGTGTATATATATATATATATATGCATATGTATATATGCATGTATATATATATATGCATGTATATATATACATACATACATATATAAATGTGGTTTTTTGCATGTGGGTGGTTGTAGAAAGTAATCTTGTTTGATTTATGGCTTTCGTTTTCTGTTTTGGTTGGAACACAATAAAATAATTGGTTGATTCTTATTGTATAGCTCGAACTATATTGTTCCTTTCTACATCTAGCCATTTTCGAGAAGGTGTTGTTGAAATGGTTGTATTTTTTCCAATTTCCGAGGAGATTGTGTTGAGAAAGCAGTGTTTTTTGTATGGGTTTGCTACTATCAACTTTCACAGAGTTTGTGTTGAATGTTTGCATTTTCTGGCTATGTTTGCAATGGAATAAAATTGTAGAGGATATATATATACATATTTACACATATATATACATGTATATATATACACACATATATATACATATATAAATATATATACATGTATATATACACATATATATATACATATACATATATATATATGTATATGTATATGTATATATGCATGTATATATACATATATACATACATATATTTATATATTTATATATTTATATATATGCATGTATATATACATACATACATACATACATATATATATATATATATATGTGGTTTTTTGCATGTGGTTGGTTGTACAAAGTAATCTTGTTTGATTTATGGCTTTCATTTTCTATTTTGATTGGAACACAACAAAATAATTGGTTCAAAATTATTATTGTATAGCTTGAACCATATTGTTTCTTTCTGTATCTAGTGATTTTGGAGAAGGTGTTGTTAAAATGGCTGTATTTTTTCCAATTTCCGATGAGATTGTGTTTAGAAAGGAGTGTTTTTTGTATGGGTTTTCTACTATCAACTTTCACAGAGTTTGTGTTGAATGTTTGCATTTTCTGGCTATGTTTGCAATGGAATAAAATTGTAGAGGATATATGTATATATGTGTGTGTGTGTGTATATACATATTTACATATATATATACACACACATATATATATACA
>VDFB02109042.1:36151820-36388720 GCA_007258455.2 Sequoia sempervirens
TCGATCATTCTTCAACAACCTGGGAAACAAAAGGTAACAGATGCGAAAGAAAAGGCATATGGCACATACACAATATCCATTCATTAATCACACATTTAAATCTATTTCATCATTCAAAAACTATATGTGATATACCAGTCATTTAGGGAGTCAACGGGGTAATAAATATAGTCAAGTCAACACAATAAGCTGTAGGAATATGCAAATGTTTTGCTATAGGATATCCCCATAAAAGGTTTCAAAAGAGTTTTAAACAACCACGAATAACAAAAGTAAAGGCATTAAAAGTTCATCATAATATCCAAACTATGAGCATATTTTGGGCTCATCAACAGCTGTAAATTTTCCATTTGTTCTCCATTTATTCTTGACAAACTCCCTAACCACTTCAATGTTTGGTCTAGGACCCATAAATTTTCCAACAAGCGCACTATCCATTAAGGCTATATTATGATCAATAATCAGATCAGGCACAAAGATGGCATAATTACCTTTATCTGAATCAGATAAAATGCACACTGGAGGGAAAATTGATTTCCCATTAGGATAAACTCCAAATAGAGAAGACAATGGTTTACATTTAACCCCTTCACCTTTAGCGGCCCCCACCACATCAACAGATTTTTCACCTTTTTGTTCCTCCGCCAAATCCCTAGGGCACACAGGTTGGGTAACCTTCCCCCCAAGTCCACCATAATATTATTTCTGGCATCCTTCTCATCTAAGTCATCCTTACCTTTTTTTCACTCGATACTTGCGCCGATTCCACCTATGATTCCTCAAATACTACTCCACAGCCTACTCCATTGTTCAAAGATTCAAAATCCTGCTTTTCCCACCCATGCTCGTGCTCCATTCTGACTAGTTCTTACTACTTTTTCAATTGTATTTAGTGTTGTTATTCTTATATATGTGAGTTATTCATCACCATGGTTTTTCCCTACTTGGGGTTTTCCATGTAAATTTGGTGTTCTCTTGTGTATGGTTATGTTTACATTATTGTTTCACATGTTTACATTCTACTAATGCTTAATGAGGGTTTAAAGTTTGATAAGGGTTTGAAAGTTAATGAGTGATTAAATGTTTTAATGTACAACCAATTCACCCCTCCTTTCAATTGTCCTATGCATCTAACAATTGGTATCAAATTTTTGGTTCCTTGGATAAAGCTTAACCATTTGAGGTAGATCCAGATGGTGCATAGGAAGGGTATAAAAAATCCTATATTTGATGGAAAAAATTATGCTTAGTGGAAATGCAGGATGGAGTCCTTTCTAGTTTCTCTTATTTGGTGTCTATGATGTAGAGCAAGGGTAGTTTCAACAACACAAATTATTCTTCATACAACTTCTAATGGTTTCATGAGCAACAATGGTAGAGGCATTTTCTACACTTTTCCATTTTTGGCCATTTGGCATTATGGCCTTTCAATGATGGAGGACATTGCAGCAGTGTGGAATAGCATATGATGATGAGGCAATGATGTTACAAACCTTTCAAGATGGTTTGACAACTTCTCAAGGTTTGGACATAAGTTCAATGGTGACAACATTCACAAGGGCAGTCAATTGTCATATGCAACAATGTACAAACATCAACTTGTGATGGGAATTGCAATCCAATGGGTCTCAATGGTGTAAAAATCAACCTTTCACTTTTCACAACATTCATCAAACACAATCCAATGATTTAGTGCCAAAGTTTGTCCAATCAATCACAATGAGGGTTTTTTACTGCAAACAAGGCCAAAATGCAACATATTGTCCTTTGGTTCTCTCTCACACATGCAAACCAAGACTCCAAACCTTGTAAGGTGATATAATACATCAAAACATAATTAATTACAAGGTTTCTTTGTCTACTCATAGAGGAAACTTGAGAAAATGCATTTTTTGTGTTCCTTGGAACCTTAGGTAGGGTTTCTAGCAAGTTTCACTAAAATGATGATATCTCCCTCCAAACTCAATGAATCTTGATCAAATAAAAATTATATTAAAGGTAAGATTTCCCTTCACATCATACAAAAAATATTCAAACCATAAAGTAAATCTACTATCTGTACAACATGACAAAATTTAGAGAAATGCAAGGAAACCACAAAATAAACGTGCAAGAATGAAACTTCTTCTTCAAAATATTCATCCAACCCCTCTCTTCGAGGATACAAGGCATATTTAAGTTTGTACAAGAATGTTTCAACTGTTTCTAACCATATTTTGGTTAGTGATTTAACAAAACACCATTTTCACATTTTTGCAAAAGTTGCTTGACAACTTTTTTTGCAATTTGACAACTTTTACACTTTTCCCCTACCTTGCAACTAAAAACCAAAACATGACTCCAAATGACTTGCAATGGCCTAAAAAGACCTTATTAACATGAAATCAACACACACATGACAAAAACCAAAACTTCATTACATGAAACCAAGGGGGAACCTGAAACCAAGGGTGCCCCTACACTAGTGTGGTAGTTAGTTGAAAGATGATGCACTATGCCTATTGCTAGTCCAACAAGTGATGATGAGATCAAGGAATATGAGAACAATGGAAAAGAGAGGAGTACTATATTGAGTGGTATTTTTTTATTTTGAACTTAGAAAGGTAGTAAGTTTGAAAACTACAAAAGAGATCTAGAAAAAGTTGGAGAGTATTTATAAAGGAGATGACAAGGTCAAGAAAGTGAAGATGCAAAACTACAAAGCCGAATTTGGAACTATAAGGATGTCTAAAGATGAAGATATTACTACCTACATTCTCAAAGTGGATGAAGTTGTCAATGCCATAAATGGTCTTGGTGGCAAGCTAGAAGAAAGTGAAGTTATGAAAATGGTATTAAGAAGTTCTCTTCCTAAAGCTTATAGTTCTAATGTTTCTACTATGAGGAAGCTCAAAATTTGGATAATTATTCTAGAGATCGGATGTTTGGTGCTTTAATTTATTATGAATTAAGAGAGTTTGGTCAAGATGCTACAAAGAAAGAAACTGCTTTTAAAGTCTACAAGGTAGAGAAGAATGATGAATTAGATCTGAATGATCTTGATGAGGTGAAAGAAAATTTTGTAAGTAGATTGAAAAAGGGCACTGGAAAATATAGAGGTAAGTTATCCTTTAAGTATTTCAATTCTTGAAAGATAGGTCATTATGCTTCTAAATTTCCAATCAAAGAGCTTCAAATGACAAACATAAGGATCATAAACAAAATAATTTCAAGAAAAGTTATTATGTTGAAAGAGACAATGGTGTATCTAATGATGACCAATCAGACTATCCTGATGAGACAATGATGAATGCTTGTTCATGGCTTTAAATGTTGGAACTGATTTTACTAATTTTAAAATATGTATAAAGGAAATGTTGGTGTGAATGGGGTTATTTCCCAAGTAGATAAATTAGTTGGACCTATTCACATCATTAATAAGTTTACTTAGAAGTTAGTTTCCTAGGTGGCATTCTAGAAAGTAGTATTTAATGGGACCATATCTCATTAATAGGCATGTAGTTATCTAGGCATTTAATATTTCTCTTATGCATTTAAAATTATGCATTAGCCATTTGATGATTGTAACTAAGGTGGTTATCCAACTACCTTCATCTTTGCCTATATAAGGAAGGCTCTTGTACATTTGTAAATCATTCTAGATCAATTCATCATAGATCAACATTTGATCAAGTTCTCTTCTTGTTCATAGTGCACTACTTTCTTGTTCATGTGGATGGTATTCTTCTTGGTGATCCTTTGAAGTATGTGCAACTTCATCTGGGTTATAGTTCATATTTCCAACATGGTATCAGAGTCTGTCAGGTTTTGTATTCGCAGTCTACTGGCATACTCACCACTCATTACCGTCTATTGAGTTGACATTTTTGTTAGCCAAATTCCTTCCTTTCCCATCATTAACTGTCACACCACCCTTCACCATACATAACGATGGACTTTTCTACTTGTCGGTAACCGACAGATAGTGGAGGAGCCATTAGCAGTACCGCCTCGACACCACCCAATTTTAGCCCCACCACTGCCCAGCTTGCAGCGCGATATTTTTTTGCAATCTGCTAGCCTTGAGGTCATATTGGTGCCCAGGGGCCAATTTTTTTTCCCTAGGTGTTTGATTTTTGCACCTATTTAGCCTGCACCCCTAGATTGGGCAATTTTTTTCTATGTAGCATAATTTTTTGCCAGGATATCGAATTTTTGCAAACAAGATATCACTGGATAGTTGATTCCATGTACTTCGCATTTGTGCAAATTATTTTTCCATATTTTGTTGTGGGTACAAATTATAGCTATTTGAATTCAATGCTTTCATTTGGACTCCTGAGCTTGTATCTTTCCAACATTTTGTTAGATTTTGGAGATTCCAATGACATTGCAAAGGTGATCCAAAGATCTATCATTCTGTCCATCCACTTTTATCAGATTTAGACATAGCTATTTTCTATCAAGTTTTTTGCAATTTGTGGCATTTTCTTGATATCTTGGACATATTGGAATTTGGGAAAGGTTTGTTTGCATTGGAGGCTTTATTTTCACTGACACATCATATTTGGAAGTTTCTATTTGATATTGAAAGCCAATTTATTTGTAATATTGGATATCATTCATAGTGTATGATGGGGTTTTCATATTATCATGCACTAATTATATTGCAAAAGGGAAACTACAAGCAATGGAGAGATGCCATCATAAACCATCTCTGACCACTTAAATTTTTGCCACATTTGTATGGTATAGTTCCCCATCCAAGTCAAGGTACATTCATAACTTTTCTTGGAATTGCAACAAATATAATGTTTTAAGGGTTATTATTGTTGGGAATAGGATGCCATTTAATTGCAATCCTAAACATATTTCATGTATCTCCTAAGTCCTTGGAAAGTGTTCCCCAACACTAGGATTAGAAAGAGATTAAATTTGAATGAAATGAACATGTAAATTGGAATTTGTGATTATTCCTCAATGATAGGAACATGTGGGGACATCTAAGAAGAACTCCTACAAGATAGGAGCACGTGGGGCGCCCACATGGAAGGTGGAACCCACCTTGCTTAAGTTAACTATTTGGAGGATTGATAACACTTCAGTAATGCATGTTTTGATCCTACAAATTAGGGATTGATATTTACATGAGTGGAGTGGCACTATCAATTTAGTATCAGTTTAGTTTAGTTCAATTTAGTTTATTTTAGTTTAGTTTAGTTCAGTTTAGTTCAATTCAATTATGGTTTAGTTATCTTTAGTTACATGTAGTTATTTTGAGTTGAATTCTAGTTTACTTGAGTTGCATGACTGATGACTTCAGTTGCTTGATAGATATAGTTGATGTACCATTGAAGATCTAGTTGCAAGCATCGTTACACATCCTATTCAAGATCAAGATCTACATTCTTCATGGCCACTACATGTTAGTTTGGAAATTTACATTCCAAAACAACTTCCAAGGTATCAACATCACTTCAAGTTTCATGTTCATGCTTCAATTTCATTATTTCATCATTTGGTTTAATTACTTAAATGGGGCTTGACTTAGGAAAACCCCTATTCACTAACAATCAACAATTTTTCTCCTCTTGAATGTGTGTTTGCATATTTACAGGTTGAAGATCAAGTGGAGAACCAATTTAAAGCAAAATTGTCAAAGTTGTCAAGTTGCAAAGTTGTCATTCAAAGTGCAAGAACATGGAAAGAAGGGTACAAAATTAGTTACAAGTTTTCAAGAGTTGACAACTAAGGATCTGAGAGTACAAACATTGAAGAATATAACCCATATCTTAGTTTTAGAAACCCTAACAGGGACCCATTCGCCACTAAAGGCGAATGAGTCCTTTGTGCCCTAAAAACAACCTTCTTGCAACAAGGTACACATCATTCTAACCTCTAAAAACTTCCTTCTTCATTGTTATAATAGTTAGGGTTAGTTTCTGATTGTTATTTGCATGTTTTGGCTCTCATAATTGAATGCTTTATGGTGGAAAAGTTTAGTGGTTTATCATCTTCATCCATTCACCTCAATGAACCCTACTTTTTTATCAAACAATGTAAAGCAAACTCATATTCTTCCATACCCTCTTGTAGAAGGTTTTCATTTTTTTTGCAGGTGGTCTTGGGTATAGAGCTAATCTTTGGCTTTTATAGGGTCCACGACGACTGGGTCCTCTCCCCTATATCATAGAAAGCGAGTGAGCAATACAAATAGGAGAAACCTACAAGAGCACATAAATATTAAAAGATGGCTCAAATAAATGTTGGAGATGGTCTTTGATACACTAAAACATTTTTCTGTATTACTCTACTAGAAGACCACGTGAAAGAAAAAACTAATGATGCCAACGTAGAATTACCTATAGGGGAGAGGTGTCACTAGTCATGTAGGCTAAGTTTGTCATTACAATAGTTGAGTGGAATCATACAAAATTTCATTTTTTAAAAAATATGATATAGATTCATACTTATCAACAAATTAGATTTAGAGGTATGATTCATCATGCAATTTGTCACATTAGCATATCTTATGTGAAGTCGTTTAAAATGCATCTTTAAAATTCAACGAAAACTTTGAAATCCTCACTAGTCAAACATTAAAAAAAAATCATACTTTCTACCAAATACAGCTTATTTAACATCTAAATGATCCAAAGTTTTTTATTAACCATTATTATTCTTATATGTTACCTTTCTATTTACCATTGAAGATTCAATAATTGAACATATATAACACTATTTATATTAAACACGCACACACAATCACTTTTGTACAATACAGTTATACCTAAAGTTATTTTAATTGTAGTATTGATCATTTTACCTACCCTCTAAAATATCAAAACTTAATCCTAATTTGTTACACACTAAAATCATATTAATAATTAAATCTAAATTGTTTCACCCAATAATTTAAAACGATAATTCTTAACGTTAAAATTCTACACCCAAACTTCTAACGTTCTACAACCTAGCTCTATTCACATTACCTAAGTCTTTTCCCTTCAACTCTAGGTAGCAAAACGCCCTCGTATGATAGCAATTTGCTAGCGTTTGAGTGGCCAAATGATGGTCTCATAGATGTGGCTACAAAATGTCACGCCCTTTTCTTTTTCCGTTCGCAAGATTTTTTCACTGTAATCCTTCTTTTCACTAATGTGAGGCTTTGCGGAAAACAATAAGTAGGCCTACCTCACCGGCACGACCATCGTAATATGGTAGTTGTAGATTTAAGGAGCACGCTAGGACGACAAGACAGCCATTCGGTGCGCTCTAACAGAGGAATTCCATCTGCTCACAGTTTCAACGACAAAAACCTGTGCAGACCTATATCACAGAAAGGGACAAGAGGACATATAAATTAAAAACCGGCTGAAATAAATGGTGGAGATGGTCTGGTATACAAACGTAATGCCAACTCACAATTACGTATAGCGTAGAGGTGTCACTAGTAGTGTGGTCGAAGTTTGTGATCACAAAATTGAGTGGAATCATACCATTCAAGTTTGGAGGTTTGAATTGTTAGTAAAGGAGAGGACTCAGTAGTTGTGCATCTTAACTTTGCGCTTTTCAAAATCTTACGTGAAAATTTCAAATCACTCCAAATTTTTTACAGCAGCTTACTTGGCAAGTCACCTATTGATAACTTTCGTTTCAAGGCCACATCATCAAATATGATACCACATCAGTATGTTTTTTGTCAAGGTGTCCAAAAAGGCCCAAAAAACAAGTGCTACCAATACTTGTGCATTCACATCACGAGTAGTTGAGCGTTGATGTGGCATCACATGATTGGTTGTTTTTTAGATCAAAGGAATACATTTTGTTTAAGCTAGGGTAGTCATGTCACAACTATTGAGCATTATATAAATAACTACTATTACAACTATTAGGCATTATATAAATAACCACTATCACAACTATTTAAACATGCACAACTATTGGGTCCTCTCCCCTAGTGAGTAATGTAAAGTTCGTTTGCCAAGAATTCTATATGTAGGTGTTTGTAATTGGGTAAGTGCATGGAAATAGGAGATTGAAAAGGGGTCTTTAGTAGTCATTTTTTCCTTAAATCAACAAAAAATGATCTTGGATGAAAAATTCTAGTTATCCTCAACATTTGAAGATGCGATAATGAACAAAAGTTATAATGCTATGAATCTACTTTTTAAACTATTAATTTGTTGTAAAAATTGTGGAGATTAAGAAGTTCAAATAAGAAGATCACACAAAGTGCTCATGTTTTTGTCAAAAAGACATAACATAACATCTAGTGTGCTCCCTCAAAATGTTAACTTTTTTTTTAGCATTTCAAAAATCACTTTAGTGAAAACTTAGCTAAAATCATATAGTTTATGCTTGATTCTTTTACTAATTTTTTAATGAATATATGATATTTTTAATAATTTTCAAAGTGGACATATTTTACAAAATAAAAAATTGAATGTGCTCCCCCCTAAATATTTTTGAAACTAATCAGATTTTTTGAATGTGTATAAAATAGAGTTTAGCTTGTAAAAATGTAATTTGTTTCATTTTTTTTATGAATGAGTAAAAGAAGAAACCAAAAATACCATACATATATGTTTTTAACAAAAATAGAGACACTAATACAATAAATTAATGATTAAACCTTAACATATTTGAAATATAGAAAAAAAATGCATGGTTAGAAAAGTAAGAGAGAGCTTGATGCTATTGTGGTATTATTTACTCAACATTGAAAGATGTGTAAACCTAATGAAGAGCACATTTGGTATTTAGTCATTTTTTACAATTTACAAAAAATATGCCTTTAGATGTAAACATACAAGCCCAACCCTTTGGGTTGGATGCCAAAGGAAAAATTAATCATAGGGATTGGAAATACCTAAAGTAGATACAAACAAAAGCATGTTATAACACACTCTTATTATAACACTCACATTATAGTGCACTCACATTATAACACACTTGTATCTATATAAAATAAAAATTTATTTCTCTCATTCTCCCTCTCTCCCTCTATCTCCCTCTCTCCCCTTCTCCCTCTTCATAGACCTCTATATCTATATCTATATTTTCTTCTCTATCTCCCATCTCTCTCTCGCCCTATTTATCTTTCTCTCTACCCCTATCTCTCTTTCTCTCCCTCTTTATATCTATCTCTCCCTCCCTCCTCTATCTCTTTCTATTCCCATATTTCCCTATATTCTCCTCTTTCTCTCCCCCTCTTTCCATCTATATTTGTCTATCTCTACTTATCTTTTTCTCATCCTTTCTCTCTTCCTATCTCTTATTATCTCTCCCTCTTTATATATTGCTCTCTCTCCCTCTCTCTCCCTCTCTCTCTCCATATCTTTATCTACCTCTATCTTCATATGTCTATATCTTTCTACCAATCCCTCTCTATCTCTCAATGTCTCACTCTAAATATCTCTCCCTCTCTATATATTGAGTTATGCCTCTCTCTTTCTCACCCTCTCCTCTCTCCCTTTCTAGACCTATATCTCTACCTCTCCCTCCATCACTCTTTATCTTCCCTCTCTATCCCTTTCTCTCTCTTTTCTCATACCTCTCTCATTTTCCCTCACTCCTTTCCCTCTTCCCCCATCTCCCTCCCTATCTCACTCTCTCCATCTCTATTTGTTTATCTCTAAAACTACCTTACCCCCACTCTCTAGATCTACCTCTCCCTCCGTCCCTCTATCCGTCTGTCCCTCCGTGTGTGTGTGTGTGTGTGTCCCATATTCCCCTCTCTCCCTCCATCTTTCTCATCCTCTCTTAATCTACCCCTCTCTCAATTTCTATTTGTTTATATCTACTCTCTATCTCACCTCTCTCTATCTATCTCTCCCTCTCTCCCTTCCACCTCTCTCTCTCTCCCTCTCCCATGTATCTGTCCCTCTATTTCTCCCTCTCTATGCCTATCTCTCCCATGTATCTCTCCCTCTATCTCTCCCCATATCTCTTCACATATTTCCCCATCTCTCCATTTGTCTATCTCTAGACTTATCTCCCCCTCTCTTTCTCTCTAATTCTCTCTATCTCACCCTTTCTCTCTCTCCCCTCTCATCTCTCCCTCTCCATGCATCTCTCTTCATTTCCCTACATATATATCTTTATCTCCTCCCACTCTCTATCTATCCCCCTCTCTCCCTTCATCCATCCCTATATCTCACTCTATCCCACCCTTTATATCTATTTCACTTTATCTCACACTCTATTTCTCTTCCTCTTCATCTTCCCTTTGTCTCCATATTTGTAGTTTTTTATCTCTATCCCTCTCTATCTCTCCCTCTCTCCCTATTGGAATATTCAAATTAGATAAAAATATGAGTATGCTATAATGTGCTTGCATTTGTTAGAATTTAGAAAATAGTAAAAAGGCATGTGGATTTCATGATTTCAGACCCACATATTATGTTTTAACCTACAATTTGTGCTTTATTTGACATAAAAACACACTTTTCATGGTGTTGAAAAATATCAATCATTTTTTAATAATTCTATCATTTTTTCTTATTTTATCAATGTAGAAGAACTGAATTACATTTTTTCGATTGAATTTAATAGTACATTAACTAGTATTTTCATGTTTTAAAATTTTGAAATAATAATTATCATATTTTGTGATTGAATTTGATAATATAAAATTGATGTTTTTAATATATTGTACTAATTCTAGTAATTTGATATAGAATTGAACATAATAAGGAGGAAGTTGGTGAAAAACTCAAAATTTGGAGGAGTGTGAACCTAAAAATAAACTAGACAACATCGTGCAATTAAGAAATTAAATCCTAAAGTTCAAGGTACGTCATATTTTCCCTTGCCCCTTTCACATGACCCCTTCTAATTTCATATTTCATGTGCAACATATCCTATTGCTAATTCACTTCGTTTCAATCCACTTGTTATCCCTTCATTGTTCATATCCCTTCTCTTTCTAATATTTTTTATTTTTTTACTAATTTCATTAATTTTCATGGATTTTTATCATTCCAATCACTTAGGGAAGCTAATATCAATCAACAAAATAAATTTATATCCCAATTATAATACTTGAAGTGTGTTATCAACCCTACAAGTGGGCCTAGATCTTTGTGAAGTGTTGGTTTATTGAGTGTGCCTAATGATTCTACACACATTGTGACATACCAATGGCTCTCTTAGATGTGAGAGGCCCATCATTGACAACTAAGCTAATTGTGACCATTTGTGAAATACTAAGGGCCTACCAAAGTAACAAGTTTGAAAATTTATATGAAGTGACATGTATTTATTATAATGTCACCATATTTTTTATCATTATTTCTTAACATCTATTGATGCCCACCATATTGATTTGCATTTATCAAGCCAATAGTGTGACAACATGAAGTTGTTATATTAATAATATTCATAGACCATGAGATTCCACAATGTGGTCCTCTAATATTGAATCAATAACATAGTTGAACTCTTGATTAATTTTTACCTTTGTAGGGGTGGGACACACTAAAAAATTGGGTAAACAAGCTTTAACTAGTGGTAGAACTCTATACCCTAAATGTTTGAAAATACTCAAATTATTACACATACCATTGATTTGAAAGTCCTACAAAATTTAAAATTATAAACTTTCTCCACAAAGTTTATCTAGAACTTTTAAGTTTGTACCCCTAAATATTGTTAGATTTCCTCCAACCTCTTCAAGTCCACAACAAACCATATGAAATTTTATAACTCTCTAGATTATGTTTGCACCCATACAAAACTATAAGATTACACCTAACCTTCATAAGGCTACAAGAACTCTACATATAGAACTATAAAATTATAAAGTAGGTTTGTGTCCTTGTAAACTAAAATATTTCCTTTGACCTCTAAAATATTGATGACCTACATATATAGGACATTAGATTTCATAAATAGGTTTGTAACTATAAATTTATTTAAGTCTAGAACTAGAAGTTCATAATAATGAAAAAAAGGACATAAACTTCGCATTTTATGTATTATAAAAAATAAATTGGGACAATCATTTGAGAGCATATAGGATCTTTATTTTCTAAATGATCAAATCTAAAATATGTTAAAGGATATATAAAAATCCAATATCAAAGTTCATCAACTTGAATCTCTAAGATAATAAAATAATTGTATTCTCTCCAAGATTATCTAAAGGATCCATGGAAAACAATGGTGGTTCAACACCACCCAACCATGTGAAACCTTTAGGTGCATCTATTTTAAATAGGAGGTAACTAATTATTAGTTTTAAAACAAAAAAAGGATGGTTGAACACACACATACTAAACAAATAAATAGATTTTCTAAGAAGATATACATGAGGGAGACACAATAAATAACTAATGTATACACATGCTAATTACATCAATACATGGAATACCACATATGCACACATGAGTATATTATGATAATATTATTTCATGAACTTGTTACTAACATAATACATGGAGCACTAGGTAATTATATACAAGGGCCTTCCAACACCATCAATAAATGCCTATGGGATATAACAAAATAAGTATACAATACATATGAGAGTGGAATGAACGCACCAATTAATTGTCTACTATGGAATCACATACACAAATTGGATTTACAATATAATTTACAAAGAAAGGGGATATGGTTTTCATATGATATATAAATTTAATGTCATCATAGGTATAGAAAACCACATGGAGGTTGAGGAGTATGCGTGCATACCATGGGTATCCTCAATAATAATTGTAGATTTGTATAATATCCTTGCCAATAATTCCACATATCTAATTGGGAATTCATAAGTCTCTTGGATAACTCTTATTATTTTTTAATTGTGTAATTAATAGTCTATTTAATTAATTCTTACCTCAATCTCTCATTTCCTCATCATATCTTACCATACAAGTGAATGGATGTGAGATTCCACTCCATCCTAGCCTAGAGTCCTCACATCCTATGGCCATAGTCATTTGCACACAAAATAACAAGGCATAATAATCAATATGTAGTTGTGTCTTGCACACATGCCCTATTTTTTTACTTAAAAAAGTGGGAACCCCCTTTCTTTATCATGCAATTTGTCACATAAACATATCTAATGTGAAGTGTATTTAAAATGCATCTTTAAAGATTAAAAAAAAAATTATGAAATCTTCACTATTCAAACATTTAAAATACATAGATTGATTCCTATCCAATCACAATATTAATTTTTTTAATAAACCCTAATATAGAGAAATTTACAACCTGCAAGAAATTCATGGATAATCTATAAAAAAAATAAGTTTGTAGAGAACATGGATAAGAATAAAGAAAAATTAAAGGAGAAATGGGGGATTCTTAAAGTAGAAGCAAAGCTAAAGGAACAAAGCACCTCGACTTCATGAAGATTGGGAAGACACCAAGTAGGAGCATTGCCAACTGCATTTGCATAATTAGGAGAACAAGAAGAGAAGAGTATCTAGTCAAAATCAAATTTCCTATGACACCCATACAAAGTGAAATGTTTGAAGTATAAGTCACCAAATCCCTTTTGTAAATGAGTGCAAAAAGGAAGAAAAAGTGATGGAAGAAACAAATAAGAAAGAAGGAAAAATAACCTTCCGTGGATGAGGAAAAATGAGAATAGACAAAGGAAGAAGTACAGATTGAGGATACACTAGATGTTAATACTCTTTTTACAACATTATTTAGAGAAAGGCTACTACATGACACAACAAAATTGTATGTAGAAATGGGAGCCATCAATAGGAAAATTATAGAGGAATCCATCACCAAATACATGGTTTCTTCTATGAAGACACTAGATGAGATGGTGGCACAATTACCATAACAATTGGCATCAATACTAAGGAGAAAGAGAGAAAGATCCACATAGGAGGAGGAGAAGATAAAAAAAGAAGCTTCAACATAAATCACTCCCCCAACTATTGTGGAAAAAAAAGAAAAGCTAACGCAATTTTAGGCTAGGGAGCTCCATTCAAAGAACAAGGTGGACAAGTTGATCCTTTGTGATCCTCAAATTAGCAAGAAGATTCAAGAGGAAATAATAGAAGCTATCAAAATGGCATATGTAGAGGTTAAGGAAGAGGAAGACAAAGATAAAAAATTCCCATCCTCTCCCTTTGAAGAAATTAGTTAGTTTGTCGGCCAATATTTTCCCTTCACATCTCCTCCATCACTGAAGAAGCCCTCCTCTTCCATCGTAGCATCTCCTATGCAGTCCATCAAGGAACTTTTGGATTAAACAAAGAAAATACAAATAGTAGCATCCCCATAGATATTACAATTACCATTGGTTGGATATCAAGCGGATATATCTAGCATATATCTCATCCAAAAATTTTAAGTTGGAGATATCCTCCATCAAAAAATAGGGATGATATCCTCAAACAACATATGGACAATATAGAGAAATTAGAGGGAATTATAAGTGATATTCATAATAAGTTTCCATTTATCCAAGGAGATTCATCTTATCCATTACGACTATTAATCAAAATTTTGGTAGATTCCTTGATAAAGGATATGCAACAAAAATCCACCCACCAACAAACTTTCAGGGCATAACTCATTGAGGAAAAAATGTTTGAAGAAATGAAGAAATGTGCAATTGCTCACACTATGTCAGAATCTAACATTAAAAACTTGAAGAACATTGAAAGTGATAGATCAATATACTTTATCATTTTTATCTACAATGGCCCAACCTAAAAAAAAAACTCAACTTGGCCAAATAGAGAAAATAGAATAAATTATCCAAGTGGGGAATATATACAATTCTCTACATGATATTGATGGAAAGACAAGAGCACAATTAGAAACACTTCATGTCTAGCTACAATAGGTGCAGAACCAATGGTAGAAATCAAATGTAAATTTAAATAGTTGAGGGAAGTAGTAAGCTTGTGGTTGGAAGATGTAATAGGTCTCATATCAGATGCATAAAAATTGTCTCAACAAATTTAAATTTCCACCACCAAGTGTTGAAAAAAAAGAAGATTATCACTCATATAATGTATAGAATCACCTCCTCCAACAAGCTAAAATTCAATAGGATAACACTATTTTCCACCTTAAAGGAAATATACACGAACATTCTCCTAGTCAAGTAATTCAATTTGCATGTCTCGAGGACAAGGCATAGTTTTTTAAAAAAGGATGACATTGGTAGGGTAAGTGGCAAAGTAGTGGTCCAAAATAATAATAGATCCTATCATGAACCATCACAGAGTATGGGGATCTTAAGAGTGACTAGAAATTATACATTTTGTAAGGGATACATCACAATACAAAGATACATGAATAAAATAAGAAATTTGATATAAAATACCAAATATGTATGAGATAGAATATAGATGAATGCAAAAAAGATTGAATTTATCAATAAAAAAAATAGTGAATATCTTGTATAATGAGTTATATATTATGTGATGTATATTGTTCATGATTCATACTAATGTATTAAGTATAAATAATGGATCCTAAACCAAGCTCTAATCCTTCTAGTATTTCCACTTCTAAGATATAAACACAACATATATAGAATACTTGGGGCTCTAATATATGATCCCAAATTTTATTTCTAAAAATCCTCTTTAATTTTCTTTTTGATTTTGTCTAGAACCAACCCCTAAGTATTTTTTATGTCCATAGCTCATCTCACATTTACCAGAAGAGTCGATGGATTTATGATTTTAGGAATTCAAAGTCTACAAAGATATCCTCAGAGGAGAATCTAGTTGAGGTATTTTTGTCAATAAAAGTCTCCTTGGTAGGGACATTAGAGTTTTCCACATTAGGTATTTTTTTGAAATTAAGGTTTGTTAATTTTGGACAATTTTTTTTTTTGGTGCCCTTCAAATTTATAAAGAAAATAAGCTTTAATACCACCCAGAATCTCAATCTTACAAAAAGTGACCTACCACCCGAGTTAACTCCAATTTGGTCAATATCATTCTATAAAATGAGATATGGATGCCTAAATTTTTAGGCCACATGTTTAGAATCCACTGATTGAAAATTTTTCTAGTAAGGAGATTATCTTTTTCCACAACAACAAAAACATTGCATTATTTTTTAGCATAGAATCTTCTTTAGCAATAATGGAGATAATATCACTATTTGGCTCAACAAAGAGACCTTTCAAGGGAGGAGGAGGCCACATACCTTCTTCTCCTCTAGCTTCTTCACCTCCTGCAAAGCTTCCCTTGCTAGAGTCCAACACCTTGAATGCCATCTCCTACCACACATATATCTAAATGTCTTCTTTTGCTTTCTCATCACCGACATGAGCATTAAATTCTCCTTCCCATGAAACCTCTTCCTCTTGTCCTTCTATGACATCATTTTCCCTTGTAATTATTCCCAATAAGTCCAAGCACACAATTTATGATGGGAAAAGGTCATAACTAATTCAAAAAATGCAAAAGAAAAGCACAAAACAATGGAAACAAAACCTAAGAAAAAATCACAACTAAATTGCCTCTCACAAAGCAAGAAAGAGGACCAAGAATTTAGGAGCTACAAAGAGCGCAAAGAGCGAAACAAAAAAAAAGGGAGAGTTGCAAAAGGATAGTAATGGAGGATGGTTGTTCATCTTCCTCTTCGGACCTTAAAGCTCTCTCTCCAATCTCTCTCATCTTTCTTGTATTTATTATTGTCAAATAATAATATAGTGTTATTATAAAAAAATATTGCAATTGAGAATTATTGTATCTATTATTGGTGTCTGTTTAAACAATTATCAATATTAATTAATTATGATACATTCAAGGCTACTTCTTTAAAAATTATAATGAACAAAATTTCCAAAAAAATTGTACTATGGTACTATTATAAACTAATAAAAGCTTCTAAAGATGTTATTGAATGACTAATAAACACATATATAAATAAATAAGTAGAAGGCATTTGACATGCTGTGGAAAATACCTCCTACTTATCAATTGATGAGCTATAGGGGCTCTATAATGAATTATTCGTAAGGCACAACACTTCTAAAAGGTTTTGCAAATGGGGTAGCAAGCTAAGTGGGCTTAACATTGGGGAAATTTCATTGATTAAGTGTGCCTAAGTTGGAGTAGTACTAAGATGGGTGACCTCCCAAGAAGGTACAATGATTCACCTCTCTGAACATCACCTAGATGCAATGAGTACTAAGTGTCCCATTCATTCTCATGAGATGGATGAATGAATTTGACTAAAAAAACTAGACAATTGAATCTTGATAGCAATAGCATACATTTATAAATAATTTTGTCAAGCAAAACATTATATCTTATATATAAATAATAAAAACATAAATATGCAATATATATACACCATCTATACAATCTAAAAATAATTCTACTAAGAATATTTCCTATATTTAATATCAAGGGGCCCCGGCTTAAATGTCACACACTAGGCTTTGACTACTTAGTGTGGACAGCCGTGGGGCCCACTCTTAACTGGTAATCTGCCTTTTTACTTTTCCCCAAAGCTTTTTCCCATCGTCGTTACTTCTATGGTGAAAAATTTATCCTTGCTTCGTTCGTGTCCAACCACCGTAAAGGATTTATTGCTGCTCCGTTTGCCTCCAACGACCCCCATTGTCTGCATCCAAATTTTGGGTGCTATTTTATCCCTCTATTGCAGCCCATTTACCACACATTCTCTGCCTCACTGCCTCACTCCTCTGCAACGCCTCTCCTCTGTTGCTGCTCAAAGCTTAGTGTAATTACAATTGGTAAAAGCATTACAAACATTCTCAATATAAAAAAGTAGCTCAATATTTACTAAAATTAGAGAATATTAATTTCACAGAATGTCTTTACACTATAATTTGTATGTTTTGTTTTACAGAATCGCGGTGTCCTTTTTCTGGTATCGTGAGGATTTTTTGAGAGCCTTTGTCACCCAGCTGTAAAAGGTAAGAGTTTAGCACCAACTTTCTAGTAATTTATTTTTCCCGTTTTCACCTAATCTTCTTTATTACGGGCTGATTTCTTATTATGGTATTTATTGCTTTTCTGTTTTGATTTATTTTGAAATATTATATGTTTTTTTTATGGTAAAGTTCATATATTTGTTAAAATATGCAGAGAGTTCCACTTGTATAAAACGCAAGGTTTAGTTGAGAGTTTTTTTTTCTAGAAAAGCTTTTGATTTGAAATCATAGAAAAGTTTCAATATCTTGGCTCATTAAAAAGGTTAAGAGTAAGATAATATAAAGATTTTTTTTTAGGTTTTATTTTATAAGATAAGTATCTTTTAAGGTTTTGTGTTATGTTTTTAGATTATTGTGTTCATTTTTATAGCATATTTTAGGGAATGTGATATCTAGCATGTTACTTCTCATCTTTAAAGGAGATATCTTAATAAAATAAAGTTTTTAAAGAAATTGTACAACTAAGATTTGTATAACAAACAAATGAAAATCCATTAGATGATTCACATAATGAAAAAGGAAGGATAAAACACATGTGAAAAAAATTAATGAAGCTTTATTTTTCTATTCAAGATATAATTAATCAAATAATATTCCCTATGATATGTGGCAATGTTCATTCTAAGAAAAAATCAATAGTTAATGACTTCTTGATAGAAGTGGAAGGACTAAATAGTTAAATGAAGATTTTAGGTGAAGATGTGACTAACAAACATGATATGGAGAAATTTTAAGAAAATTTATTCTTGAATTTTATGATGTAGTTTATATTGTAGAAATTTCTATAGATATCAAAACTATAAAAATAAATGAGTTAAGTAATTTTTATTTTACTATCAAATAAAGGATGAGAGTTATGAAAAGGCTAAAAACAAAAATGTTCCTCTAAAGAAAGCCTAAGAGTTAAAAGAAACAATTTTTCCAAGAAGCAAAGAAAAGTGAATCTAGAGATGACTTAACAATAAGGAAAATGAGCCTAAAGGTGAATCTAAAAAATTCAAGGAAGAGGTAATAGTTTAGAGGTAGAAGTAGTACCTTCAAAGAAAGAGGGAGACATAGGAATAATGTGAAAGATAATAATTTTCCAATGGTTTTATTGTAATAAGTTTGGTCACTTTGAATTAAAATCTTCCAATAAACAATTTGAAATGGGAAAAATGAATGTTTATAATACTATTGAAGATAGACAATATTTTTTTTATTTTATATTTCAATGAAAAAAAGTTAGAATATTGCATGTTACATTTATTTTGGGTGTTCTTCTTGTATGTAATATAATAAGAATTTGTTCATCAATTTAAATGAAAAGAAAAGCAAAAAATATTGACATTTTCAGATAATCAATCTCATGAAACCAAAAAATACGAGGTAAAGCACATCAATAAAACACTAGTAGTTCTATCACTTAAAAAGAAGTTATTTGTTAGAAAAATGTTATAACAAAATTATCAAGTGGATATTAATGAAGATGAGTGCACAATTAGATATAATTTTAAAAAGTAATTTAGATGTTACAAGAACATATATTGTAGGTGATAGGATGTGTACTCTCTATTTCACTCGAGGAAATAAAGCATTAAAAACTAGTGAACTAACTAAAGTAAAATCACTTAAAATACTATTACATTTATAGCTCTAAAAATTGTGATGTAAAGAATATCAACACAACATTAGTAGTTCCATCACTTAAAAAGAAGTTGTTATTTTTTAGAAAAATATTATAACAAAATTATTAAGTGGCTTTTAATGAAGATGAGTGCATAACCAGATATAATTTTAAAAAGTAATTTAGATGTTGCAAGAATATAAATTGTAGGTGATAGAATGTCTTTTCTCTATTTCACCCAAGGAAATAAAGCATTAAAAACTAGTGAAATTAACTAAAGCAAAATCTAGTAGCAAAGATATAGCCATCTTTGTTTTAGTCATTTACCTTTGCCTAGAAAATATTAATGATTGAAGGATTTCCTTTCATTGAAGATACAAAAGGAGAGTGTGAATAGTGTATTGTTGAAAAATAATTTTTAATTGATAAATTAATAAGAGTTAAAAAATAGCTTGAGGTATTTCTTATATATTTGGTTTCATAGAAAAAAAATTATGTGAACAAGTCAAAATATTTTCTAACTTTTATTATAAGTACTCAAGAAAAACTTGGGCATACTTCCTACATAATAAATCAATACTATTTAATTAGTTTATAGGCTTTAAGAGGTTGGTTGAATATTAGAGTGATACTTACATTAATTTAATCACACTAGATAATAGAGTTGAATATAAATGTTTACAATCAAATAAAAAATAGTATTGATATATTGTACCTTATGTAATATGATAGTTTTGCTTGTATTGGCATGGTGTGATGGTTTATAGGTGGCATTGTTGTTCTTTCCACCAAGGTTCAAACCATGTTGGGGTGGTATTGTTGAATGGTTGTATCCAGTTCATAGCTCCGGTCAAAAGCGTTTACCCCTTGAATAAATAATTTAATATGATAGTTTCAATTGTATACAATTCTTGCATTCGATTCAAAGCATATGGGGGTGCTTGTGGCATGGGTCATTATGTCCAGGTCTTGTGCATATGATATTGCATATTGGATGCACATTCTTCTCCAATAGGTTCACTTGAAGAATATTGATTGGAGACTAAATGCATTCATGGTGGATGATGCAGCTGCTGAGATCAAAGCTATCAGGTGTTTTATTTTTCATTAAAACTTTGTAATTTTTGTAAATATTTTAATACATCACATGTAAGAATATTAAATATTGAGTAAAATTATTCATGATGCAGAGAAGTGTTTCAGTGTGATGTATATCTATGCTCTTGGCATGTTAGACGTGCGTGGTTGAAGAACTTGATAGCAAAGGTCAAAGATAATGTAGAAAGATGAGAGATGTTTGATAGACTTGGATATATTATGCATCGTTCAATAGATGAGGATTCTGCAAGGAATGAGGTTCACAAATTTATTGAAGACTTTAAATATACACAATCGTCATTCATTGAATATTTTAAGGGATGGTGGTATGACAGAATGAGTATGTGGGCTAGATGTTGCCATACACTAAAGCATGCAGGGCAAGAGACAAATGGTGCCATAGAGTCCTACCACTCACACCTAAAGAGACGATTCTTGAAAATAGTTGAGCGTGCTGCAAATCGTCGTGTTGATTGGTTGGTACATCAACTAACAACACATGTTTATGTCTATTATTGGTGGGTGCAAGTTAGCAAGAAACATGGTTTCTATAGGAACTTTGATATTGAGAAGATTGAAAACACATCTTGGGTTCGAGCCTTGCAAATTCCAGATGACCATGTTACATTCAATGACACCGATGATCGCATAGCATGGGTGACAAGTGAAAGCAATCCTTGTTTTCGATATGAGGTGTATAGATCCTCACCTGATCTATGTATGTGCTCTTGCAACTTCTCAATACAAGGATACATGTGCAAGCATGTGATCAAAGTGAACTTGATGAGGGAGAGACGACATCTATCTAACAACTTGCATGAAGACCTTGATAATATTGCTAATACAGTTGATTATATAGAAGATGGATGCACCGCCAGTGTCTCTAATCATTTGGTAGTTGAAAAAAATAATTCTTTTATTCTATTGGTTATCATTCTTTGCAAAAAAATGTGTTTTAAATGTGTTGCAATGTCAATGTAGGAAATTGATGAATTTGATGGGATTAGAGGTAATGAAAAATGCCATCTCTTGGAGGATTATTCTGTACATACACAGGTGACATTATAACCACATTTTTCTCATTCCAATTCATGTTAGTTTGATTAGTAATTTTTAAAATATTTCATTTTTGTTTGTAGACTATTGACAACAGAGATGGAGATGCAACGATAGAAAAGAAGTTGCAACTAACAGACATGTTTCAAGGAATTTTGACTCACACATATGATTTGGCAACACTTACTTTCATTGAGAAGATTTTAAAGGACTTATCAAACAAGGTCAAAAGTAGACATGTCTCATCGCAACTCATTAGACCATCCAAGTGTGCATCCATTTCGCCCTGTACAAGATGGATTTGGTCACACTCTTCATCGACAAAAAGACTTGATTGAGTGCATGAATGTGAGGAGAAGGCCGAGTATCTCTAGCAAAACACCTAAGTTTCCACAAATTCCACAAAATCTTAAGCGTCAAAATTGGTTTGATGATCTTGATAGGGCAAATGAACAAGACAAGGATCATACCCAGTACAATGAACGTAATCTTGACATGGTTGACAGCATAGAGTTTGGAAGCATGCAAGATACTATTGCAAGCACACATGATTTTATTGAGAACACATAGGATAGTGTCATCATACCCAAGTTTAGTTGTGTAGTAGAAGCATTTTTAAGACTTAGGAATGCCATAATTTTATTTTGAATGTTACAAACATAACTGAAATGTTTGTCAATTTCCAATTAGTTGAACTAGGGGATATGGAAAACTATTATGGTGAATCATGATCTATGTATAAAATTATTTTATTTTTGATGTACTAGAGTTAAGTTATATCAAATGCATAAAACAAACAACTATGTATCAATTCAAATCCATTCATGGGAACATGTCTAATATGAATGATCAACTAGAGCTTCTAGAAGCCTTTAATATTTTTTGAATATATCTAATATTATCCATAAGTCAAAATTTATATTCATATGAAAGAAAAATAGTTAAATATGATGTTACTAAAGTTTAATATTCATACAAATCTAGTTGTGAATTTTACAATCATTGCCCACATTGACATTTGAAATCCTTGGGATCTTTACCTGTAATTTCTCAGTTCTTTTTTGTGTCTAACCTACTTTTATTATTTCCAACAAGCTACTATATTGTGTTCTCTATACAAATTCTTAAATTTGTCTTGTTATCAATTTTTTAAATCTAGGTAGTAGTTGGTGAGTTAATCATAAAATGTTTCATATGGCTAAAGCCAACTAAAGAGAACAATGTCTAGGCCATTAGTTCCGCTAACTTTTTATGATATCCAATTGTAATTCTCTAAATTTGATTTCTCTAAATTTATATCTTTCTCTTTTGTATGACAATTCCATTATTAATAAATGAGAGTTTATAAAAGGATGCCTTTCCCTTTTCATTGCAAAATTGAGTACATATAATGTCAAAATTTCTTTAAGTATTATAAGATAAACATTCTACTAGTTAGATATGTAGGGAGATTGTATAGATTACCTGCATATCTATAAAGCTTGATGATTATGCTAGCTTTCCCAAAGAACTAGTCACCTTTTTTGGTAGTTTTGATGATTTGGTAGGATTTTATAATACTTGAATGGTTTGGTCTTTGCTGAGGTTGATAGAGGGTATGAGGAACCATTTTGTATATTTGAATTAGCATGAGGTCCTATGTAGATATGGAGTCTATACAATCACTAGGTGATATCTAGGTATTCTATGACAAAGCTCAAGATTAAGGTAAGGATATAAGAGTTAATATTTATTGATGAAAAATCATATGTATTAGGATTGAAGGGTACTTGAACTTCTTATTAATTTTGAAATACTTTAGTTGCATTATTAAATTTGATCATCTAGGAAACCTTATAAACCTATCTATAAGAGTTCTCTTAGTGATGTTTTAAAGAGTATGTTCACTATCGTTAATTATATGTTAGATACAATTTGTATGTACAACATTATTGAAGAAATAATGAACCATTTGCACATAATTTCAACTCCCTTTATCAAAAGTTTATAATTTGTAAGTCAATTTTAAAAACTTTAATAACATGTATTTGGTTAAAATTTGGTAGCATATATGTGGTTTTTTAAAATGTTTGACAACATATATCTTTTGGTATAAAAATGTGAAAGCTAATAACTTTTTTGATGCAAGTGATCAAGATGTCACATAATGTGCATAAATGGGTATCTGATTGGTTGTCCAACTATCACTACCATCTTCCATGGAATGTTATCCTTCGTATAGAGGAATTGGGTGTCCCCCATTGGTTGATAGACAAGATGGTGAATAGAATTAACACAAATGGGCCAAGGATTAGTCTAAGCTTTCATGATAAATGGCTGACTATATGCAGCCCCTTGTTATGTATGAATGAGCACACATGATTTTCAAAATAAGAGTGTTGAATGTAAAGTCGGCGGCATGTGTACAACAACCTGCAATCCTGGCATCCTGGCATTCCATGAGATCACATTTCTTTAAGGAATCCCTGCGAACAGTTCACGTGCTACGGCCCCTCAAAACCCTGCTTCCAGGAACAACAACCTTGTAAACCGGGAACGGCGAACGGTAACGGCAGATGGATCCTTCCAAACGGTGGTCGCCAACGGGAATGGAAAAAACAAAAAAAAAACGGCAACGGGAAAGGTCTCTCGGCAATAGTTAAAATGGCACGGGAATGACCGGTTAAGAGGGGGCCCCACCGCGCATCCACACTAAGCAGTCAAAGCTTAGTGTGCGACACTTAAGCCCGGCAGGGGAAAACATCCTATGATTAACAGGAGGATAAACCGTTTCAACATGAAAACCATTAAAAAAAAATAGAAACGATATAGATCGAAGGAGGAATCAGAACAGAAAGAGAGAGAACACAGTGACACAGTGCCAGCTGCATTCAAAGACCGCTAATCTTATTTTCACTTTGAATGGCACTTCCTTGGGCAGCAAAGCCGTTGGCCCGAGCGTAACTGATTTCCATTTCACTTTCAGTGTCTTGCTTTCCCTCTGCGGGACTTGATGTTGATTTCTTGCCAATGCTCTTCCAGTCTTTATTAATGGCCTACAAAATCAGCTGCATCGCTCCCAGTACACTTCCAACTCCATTCGGACCTGTTCAACACCCAGCAATTTAGTACCAAACCAATTTCTAGAAGATACTCAAACCACAGATACAAATATATCACTTACTGATACGAATAGATCGCTGCCGATAAGACCAAAAACAAACCACGACGTGCCGCACAGAAACACAAATAAAGGCATAAAGAAAGGCATATACTTCACATGTTAAAAAAATGAAACCATCAATCTCTGTTTTGTTTCTCGGCCTCCTCCACATCTTGATAATATAGATTGAAGGATGAATCGGAACCTGGTACGTCAAACATGCAAAAGACAAGTTGGGCAAATGAAGTAGGCGTAAGAGCTCTCGGCGTGGCGCGACACCCAAGTGAGCCTCATTATTTTCTCTCACGAGGTTTGGGCGAGAGAGTTTGAAACAGATGGTGCCCCCGCGGTCTGGAGAAATGAGAGAAGTTGCCGGTGTGAGAAAAAATAATGAGGCTTATTTGGGCGTCGTGGAACACAGAGATCCTGCAACTTCTTCATCACCCCAACTCGCCTTTTACATAATATCAACGCCATATTTTTTTCAACTTGGATGCTTCCTCGCCCGAATCCACCCCTTTCACTAATAAGATAGCAGATACAAACGCCTGCCGTAAACTTAAGAAGCTCACCGGCATGATCATCGTAATATTGTGTTTGTAGTTATGAAAATAAATGGAGGAGAAGGTAGTAGGTAGGGGCTCTTTAACACCGTAAGTCAATCAGCTCACGGTTACGTCACCGATTCGGCGGGGAAGACACAATAGCCTAGCTATTAATAGATACGAGTGACCAATCAAAACATGAGAAATTGACAAAAAAGACATAAATATTAGAAACTTGCTCAAATGAATGGTGGACGTCGTCTCCCGTACACAAAAATGCTTTTTTTTAGGACATGACAGAGCCATTGACGAGTTTCGTAGAGCAGCTTTTTCTCTACTCCACCGCAAGACACGCCAAGGAAAACGCCGATCACGCCTAACCAGAATTGTGTAAAGTACACAAATAGCTCTTTTACAGGACGGGGTGCATGATAGAGCCACCGACGACTTTTGTAAAGCCGATTGTTGAAGATCAGAATTATCTAAAGGGGCTCAATTAACTCTTGCACATGACGATGTCGCACACCAAGCTCTGGCTAATGAATTGAATTGAATAGAGTATGAATAACTTTTAATCTTGACGAGGTAAAAAATAGTCTATGGAACAGTCAGTCAGATTAATGCAGCTTTCTACCTTTCATTACTTCTCTAGTTAAAGGAGATAATGAGTTCTTCCATTTTTTTTTAATGTTTCTTCAATAAATAAATTGAGTAGAACAACATCAACCAAATATTAGCATAGTTGGTCTTGATGTCTTTATAGGTATTACAATAAAAAAATAAAATGTTTTACAAAATTTCACTACCCTAGAAAAGCAAGATATAAATTCTCTCTTTCCAAGCTTCTTTTGACTTTTTCCAACTTTCGGTGTCACATCGAAGTTGATGTGAGTTAGTTCTTAATTGAGTAATTAAAATCTTTGCTCTCCAAGGGATATTTGCCCCTATGGATATTTTTTGTCAATGATCACATGTAGGGTTAAATTCCTAAAGGTTATACTTCTTCCTTCTCCCTAGAAATCCTCCCCACATGACCTTACGAAATTTCTCTATGACAAATGCTTTGATATCTTTCTTGTCACTAGGACAAGCATTCAAATAAATATTCCATTTGATCATCCACTTGCTATTTTGATTCGCCCATGACTTCTTTTGTTTACTTAGCACCTCATTGAAGACAACTTTAGGCTATTTTCTTGCTTCCATCTAATCAATTCTTTTGAGACGAACCATAGTAGTGGCTTCCATTGCAATAGCTTGTTTCAACTAGTAAAATCTCATAAAGTATCCACTTTTATCCTAAACTTATTGGTGATCATGTTCTTTTGAATTTTCTATATTTGCTTCCACTTTGTCTTGAATGTGTTTCTCGTGCAAAGCTCATAGCCATAAAGCACCATCTAAATAACTAAAAAAAAAAGTCTGAATAGTTTTCCAATCCCATAACTCTACCTCTCTACATTTGTTTTGGAGGGAAAATAAAGCTTTTAAACCCCCAAAAGTTATGTTCTTTCTATAAGTCTCCCAACTAAGCATATCGTTGAGCTTAATCTTGAGATACTTGTGTTCATTTACATCCTCAAGAGCATTTTATTCAAAGTAGAAATTGTTTTGGATCTTTATCCTTTTGTTGGAGAAAATCATGATTCCATTCTTATTAGTATTGACTTACATATCAACAACCCTAGAAAAGTACTCAAGGGAAAAAAGGTGCTCATGTAACCCATGAGCGGATTTGGAAACTAGAATAAGGTTTGCTACATATAAAAGAAGTTCTATCACATATTCCCCTAGTTGAACCCCATCACCACCATTTAAATTCAATCATTCTTCAATTTTTTTGATGTAAAGGCCAAAAAGAGTGGAGGAAAGAGAGAACCCTTGTTTGACTCCAATATCACTCCTCAAAACTTATGAGATATCTACCTATGTTTTGGTTTTGACAATAAATTATTCATAGAGCTAATGAACAACCACTCTAAAATGCATTGGAATACCAACATTCACCATCTCACACCATAGTTTTTCTTCGGTGATCATGTCAAAGACCTTGTGAAAGTCAACAAAATAACATTAGGTTTCTTCCTTTTCATCCCAAACATTTTTAATGATGTATCTCAAAGTAACTCCATGATCTAGCATAAAATAATTGAGCATGCAACCTATCTACCCTTTTGCTCTCTTTTCCTTCTCCTTTTCCCACTTGCTAATTCTACTTTCAAGCAATGCTACAAAATATTTTTTCAAACAAAGGATTGACCAATGGTCTTATAGTTGGAAGGATTATTAGAATCACCACTCTTAAAAAGAGGTATCACTTGTAGGAGTTGAAAATTAGCACACCCCAAGATCACCTACAAAAAAAAAAAGATAACCTTGAACAAGAGAGTATCACAAGATAATATCTTGCTTGATATGGTATGATTATAAATGTACAATATCCTTGCTTAAATAGAAAAGGTGATGGATATGATTAAACAAGATCATGGCATGTGTCTTAATCCTATAACATGAGACAACTAAAAAAATATTAAAAGAATTAGGACACCAGAAGTAAATGACATAAGATAAGATAATATCTAAATGACAACTAAGACTTCTAGAAATATTCCTAGGACCTAAGTAAAATTAACATGTGAATAGGACCTACTAGTGAACTAGATAGGTAAAATACCATATATTCACACCAACACCCCTCTTAAGTGCAACTTAGGGAGGAACACACCAATACAAAGATGCAAAATATGGGTCTCTACTATGAGGCTATATTAGGTAACCATTTACAAATGATATCTCACAAATGGAGTAAAGGAGGAAAACCACATGGGAAAAAACCCTCTCCAAAAGAGAGAATGCAATAAAATTATCATGTAAAAGTGATGAAATAAGTGATGAAAGGAGGACTCATCAATATAAACCAAGGAATACATCCATCACAAATATACAATCAATAGCCCCCCATAAAATGGAAAGAGAGAGACAATATATCCCCCCCACAATGTATAATCTCTTATGTAAAAAAGGTAAGTTCTTGAAGACAAACCATGATCCAAAGTTGATAAAAAAACTTGCCCCCCTTTCGAAAGAAAAAACCTAGTATAGATATAGGAATTCTTTCTATTCTGAATAGGAAAATTGATATGAAGTGTGGCAATGAAAAAAGTATCCATTTTTCACTTGATTTGGGAATGATTAATGTTAAAATAAACCTAATGTTGCCTTGATCTAGTGTTGTAATGTGTTTTACATATTCAGATTGGGTTTAGGGTCCTTTTAATATAATCTGACCTAATTTTTCCTTAATTTAATGTTGTAAACTATATTTATATGCATCTTCACATTAATTTTAGGATCCTTGTGAACTAAATAAACTTAATTATGCCTTATTGTGGGTGTTTTAAAGTGTATCCTAACTCATTCACATTAATCTAGGGTTTCATTAAATAATTGGGCTTCTTCATGCCTTACCTAGCCTTATTTTGCATCCACAAGCCTTAATTAATGCATCTTTCTAAGGATGATCCCGACATAAACCAACATCCAATCATAATTCAAGTGTTTTTTAGGTTGTATAGCCCATATTTAGTGATTTGGGACTCATACGCCACTTGTGGCGTATGAGTCTCACCTAAGTTTCAGGGCCTTGATCCTAATTTTGCATCATTCTAAGAATTTTTGAAAAATGTGTCCCATAGTTAAGCCTAATGGGACTTGTACACCACTTGTGGTGTATGAGTCCCATGTGGCCCAAAATAAAATTTAATTCAAATTCTTGGTGGGATTTTATCCTTCTAGATCTGATGTTAGCAAGTAGTGTTGTAATTTCAGGAAATTTGGCATAAATAAGTATAAATACAGGGTTATTTAACTCATTTTTACCTACGAATTTCAAGAGAGAATTCCTAATAGCAAGTTTATGATTAAAAGAGTTTACAAGACTTCACTAGAGTGTCGAGATAGTTTACAAGAGCATTTCTAAAGAATTCAAGGGCATATTTCTTCATCAATTGTTGCAGCAATTCAAGATCCATCATCAAGTCAAGATCATTAAGCATCAAGCATATTGTTGAGCTAGTGTTGTGATGTAGCATTGTAGATCCATTTGCAAGCATAGTTTCATATCAATATTCAAAGTCAAGATCTGCATTCTTCATGGCCACTTCATGTTAGATTGCAGATTTATAAGTAATAATTCAAGGTATCATTGTTAATGTTTCATGTTTCAAGTCTCATGTTTCATGTTCTTATTTCATTATCTCATCAATTTGTTTAATTACCTAAATGGGGTTTGACCTAGGAAAACCCCTATTCACTAACAAATCAACAATTTTCTCTCTCTACATGTGTAATTGTAGATCTAGGTGTCTTAGAGCTTGATGTTCCTTTGAAGATTAGGTTGCAAGGTTGAAGAAAGTCATCAAGTTATCACAAGGTTGTCATCGTTACTAAAAGTTACCTATAGGTTGGAAATAAGGGTTTCAGACCCGGAAACAAAGTGTGGAAGGAAGAGTAGAGTTTGGAGAACATATTTAGGCCTTAACCCTCTGAAAAAGGTTGAGTGGGATTGATACACCACTTATGGCATATGAGTCCTAGTACTAGGTTCTTTCCAAATTTTAGTGGATTTAGGTCATACACTGTTAGATTCTAGTTTTGGCACAAAAACCCTAGTTTGGGACTAAATTGCCTAGATTGGCATATGTTGAATCTTTTTTTGACCTCATCACTCTTCTAGGTGCACCTTTGTTCACTTCCAGTTTGATATTCTATATTTCAGTTTCATTTCCTAGGTCATCTAGTTAGGTTTTGCATGGTATTTTGCATGATTCATTCATCTCTTGTCTTTGCAAGCCCTATCTTGGTAGTGAACCCCTCTTTAGTTTCTAATTAGGCCCTAGGACACCCTATTGCAAGATCTCTTTCTCCTACTTCATCCTTGGATTGGGATCTCTAGGGTTTCCTTGAATGAGAGAGTGAGGAAGATTGTTGTTCTATGTCCTAAACCATAAGCAACGACAATTTTCTATCATTCATTTTGGTGAACCTGCATTTAGAACATCTTAATTTTGATTTGGAGAACATCATCTTCTTAGATTTAGCTTGCATTAACATTGCATTAGGGTTTGCATTAGTCAAGTGGCATTCTAGGGTTTTTATATTTTGTATTAGTAAAAGTGCATATAGGTTACATATTTGCATCTTGCATCATTGAATTTCATCTAAAAACTATAATTGCACTTAGCCTAAACATCATCCTAACCAAAAAACACAACATTCACACAAATTTGTTGAAAATGGTCCAAAAACCCTAATTTGGGACTCATACGCCCCTCTGGGCGATTTAGTTCCAATACAGGTTGTTTTTCCTACTTTCTAGGATTTCTGTGTTGTGTATTTTTCATCATTTGAACCCTTGGAAAAACCTGTTTGGGACTCATATGCTCCTATGGGAGAAATTAGTCCCATATCAACCTAAAAAATGCCTTTTACAGCATTGAAAACTTTATTTTTGCAGTTTTGTTTGCTATCATTGGTTATCTATTTTAGTTAGCTGAGTTTCTATTACATGCATTTTACTAGATCTGGCTTAAATTTTTTCATGTCATGCATTGCTTAATTCCAAATTTTCATTTACAACATTTCATTTTTAGATTATTGCATAGTGTAATCACTAAATTACCTTGCTTGAAATCTGAAAATTGCATTTACATATTTCATTCTAGGTCTTTTCATTGCATTTCAAGTCTGTTTCCATTTTAAGTTTTCATAGATTACTTTTCACAAATATTGGTATCTATATTTTCCATGTTTGCAAAGAAAAAGTTAGTAAATAAGCATATTAGTCATTCATTCAATATATTTCCTAGTTTTGAGAGTCTTTTAGTGCAAGAGAGCGAAAATGTTGACGCTTTCCTTGAACCTACACCCCCTCTTATATCTTCTATTTGTAGGAATGATGTGATAGAGGAAGAAACAATCATAGATAACAATGATGATCATAGTTGTTCTTCTCCCGATACCTCTCCTATTAGTGACGAAGGTATGTTGGTGAAAGAATATGCAATCATTGGGAATCATGAAAGTCTTGCTTGTCCTTCTCTTTCTACCCCTTGCAAAGATATTTTAGCACAAGAGAATGAGATCATAGACACATTTCTAAACATCACCTTACCTAATTGTACCATAAAAAAAAGTATTTCTTTCTTGATTTGGGAATAATTGATGATAAATTGGACTTAATAAGGCCTTGATTTGGTGTTGTGAGGTGCTTTTCACATCCACACTAGGTCTTGGACCCTTGCAAATTGAATAAAATGCATTTAACAATATCTTGTAAAGGTGTTGTAAAAGCCTTTCATGCTTTTCTAGACCCAATGAACCCATCTTTCCCTAATTCAAAACTATAAATTTTTTTTCACATCAATCTAGAAGTCTTGTAAATTAAACACAATTCTAATCTAGTGTTGTAATGTGTCTTGCACATTCACATTGGATGTTGTGCCTTTCTAGGCTATGTGGACCTCATTTTAATGTTGTAAAGTGTATTTAATCACACTTTCACACTAAATTCTATGTCCCAAGCCCTAATTGGCCTTTACATCATCATTAATAGGCCCCTATGACCCCATATTGGCCTTTACATCATCATTAATAGTCCCCTATTGGCTTTTATATTGTGCATCCTGGGGCCTAATTTGATCAAATACATGATGAAATTAACATAAGAACCAAAATTCCTCATTCCAAACAACCCAACTAGCAAATGGACCCCTCTAGGACTAATTTTCAATTTGTGGTGAATGAGTCCCTGTGAGGTGTGACTAATTCGCCCAAGGTGGCGAATTAGTCCCATTTGGGTCCTTTTTGAGTTTTGAGAGGGTTAAACTTGAATTTAAGTTTATTATTCTTTCATGTCGGTCTTAGGGATCCAATTAATGAAAAAATAAGGTGAATTTCCTATAAATACAAGTCTCTAAACCCTAAATCATAACCATTCTTCATTATTCATCCATCATTCTTACATCTCAAGTCAAGCAAGCTAGGGTTTCATCATTTTGTCATTAAGATAACATTTTTTAGGCATTCAAGGGAAGATTCTTCATATTGTTGCAGCAATCCAAGATCTATCATCATGGAAAGGTACAAAGTCCTTCATTTCATGTTCATTGTTCATATTATTTCTTCATTTGGTTTAATTACCTAAAAGGGGATTGACCAAGGCAAACCCCCATGCCCTAACATTCAACATTTCTCCTTCTCTTCTTGTGTGTTTGCAAATTTAGGCATCTTGAAGACTTGTAAATCATTGAAGAATAGATTGAAGACTTGTTGAAGACATATTCTTATTGAACAAGGAAAATATTACTTTTCATGCCATAAATCAGACTTTTGAAGGCAGACACCTATCAAGAACCGAAGTGCAGACTGAGGGCTTTAGTTTCCACTTTTGGATTTTTAGAAATTTGAAAGTGAACTAATTTTCCATTAGTGGCGAATGAAGCCCACTGCCAGGCTTGAAATAAATTTTCTATAGTTTTGGATACCCATTTGTCCAAAATGGGCTCCAAAACAATTTCCCATATCTAGGACTAATTTTCCCAGAATGGTGAATAAGTCCCTATATGCCAAAGTTCCAACATTAGTAGCATTTCAAAAGTCATTTCCAGTCTACAAAAAGATCTCAGCTGCACACATTTAGTTTTACAGCTTTTGGTTTTGTTTTACTTGCATTTCCATTCATCTTTCTACGTGTTTTTGCATATCACAATGTGTTTTCAAACATCTTGCATTTCTTACTTTTGCATGCCAAATCAATCTATTTTATTAGTTATTTGCATTTATATAATCTCATCTAGGCAAATTTCATTCATATTTCCATTATACTTGCATTAATTTGAGTGAACCACTTAGGTTTTTGGCCTATCTCTCTCCTTTTAGGTGAAAAACCCTAAGAGTGTAAGAGAGTCATAGAACCCAAAAATCTATGGTTCATTTTGGTAAGCCAATATTTAGAATACTTTTCTTTTCTAATTTGGAGTCCTTCATCATACATCTAGCTTAGCATTGAACTTGCATTAAGGTTTGCATGGATTAATTTGCATGCTAGGTTTCAAATTTTGCATTCATGAAAAGTGCATTTAGGTTGCATTTTTGGCATCTAAAATCATTAAACTTTTCTAAAATTCTACATTCTCATCTTAGGTCTTCATCTTATAGCTTAGAAAACATCAAAATCACTCAAAAAATTTTGATTTTTTTTTTTTAAAATCCCCACTGGGACTCATTGACCACCTTGGGCGAATCAACCCCTTTTCACCCCTGAAACTTCCTTTTACAGAACTACAAACCCTATTTTTAAGCTTTTGTTTGGTGCCATTACCTAGCTATATCAGTTGGTTGAGTTTCTGTAATATACATTTTATTAAATTTAGCTTAACTTAGCTCATTTCATGCATGGTTTCAATTTCAATTTGCATTCTCATATTATTTCATAGCATAATCAATCAATTATCATCTAAAAATTACATTTCATTTCAGTCTTTTACATTGCATTTTGAGTTAGCATAGATTGTTATTTCAAAATGTTAGTTTCAATCTTCTCCAAATTTTCCAAGAAAAAGTTAGTCAATAGGTATGATCGTCATTCATTCAATGCATTTCCTAGTTATGAGAGTCTCTTAGCACAAGAGAATGACAATGTTAATGCTTTCCTTCAACAAACACCTCATACTATCTCTCCTATTTGTGTGGATGATGTGATAGAAGAAAATACAAACATAGATACTCATGATGATCATAATTTTGCTTCTCCCAATACCTCTCCTTTTAGTGATGAGGGTATTTGGGCGAAAGAAGATACAATCATTGAGAATCATGAGGATCCTATTTGTCCTTCTCATTATCCCCTTTGGGAAGATATTTTAGCACAAGAGAAAGAAATCATAGACACCTTCTTTAACATCACCTTACCTAATTTCCATTCTTCTTTGGATTGTGAGAATGATTTTGAGGAAGATAAGATTATAAATGATGAGGATATGTTGGTCTACAACAACCCTCTTTATGATCCGTCCCATACCTATCCTATTTTTTAGGACATTAGGGAACAAAGGAATGAAGTTATAAATGATCATGATAATAATACTAGTTCTTCTCCTAGTATCTCCCCTAGTTGTAAGGAAGATGCTTTGATGTTATAAAACACAACCAATGTGAGTCATGAGAATATTAGTTGTCCCCTTTCACCTAAGGAAAAACTTATTGAGAAAAAAAATTCAACCATTGATCATTCCCCTACTTGCAATGAAGTCATTTTAGAAGAACGAATCCTTGAATGTCAAGAACATTTGGTTTGTTGTTCTCCTAAATACTCTCCTTGTAGGGAGAATATCATGGTGTTAGAACAAGGCAACAATAATAATGTGTCTTCCTTCAATAAAAAGGTGATTCTAGATTTCCCTTTATTAGAGATACATCAAACCAAGACCGCTGAGGTTATGAATGCACAAGTGTCCATTAGATCCCCCTCGATCAATGGACCTCATACATACCATGTGGGACATACTAACAACCCTATAATTCTCTACCCACCTTCACACAAACAACAAACTCAAAATAAACTTGAACTTGTCCTTTACCCTCCTAAGAACAATGTTTCACAACTAAGTCATAATACCATTGCTCATACATATAACACTCAAAATAAGCCACAACCACCACAACAACCCCTCTCAACACCATTACCTTTGCCTAATCCCATTTTTCCTAGAGATCCTCAATTAAATTCACAAATGAGGGAATATGATCTTGTTGAAAAACTTAAGAATAATCCAAAAACATCCCTATGGGATTTAATTCAGAATTCACCAAACTATCACACCATGCTTCAAACAACCTTACAACAAGTTTATGTCCCTTCTAATGCACAACTGCATGATATAGCAGCTTTAATTCAAGGATTGATTGCTAACATTATTTTCTGCCAAAGTGAACTCCCCTCTTTGGAAGTGCAAAAACAAAATGTTGCTTTCCTAATAATATCTCAATACAAATGAATAGGGATAAAGCGAACCCTTGTTGACAATGGCTCGACCATTAATGTGTGTAGTATAAATATTTTGGATAGACTTCGTGTGGTTAAACTATAAATTCAACCTGATTCCTTGACTATCCATGGATTTGACAATGTAGGAAAACAACCACTTGGTGTGATCACTTTGCCTCTTATAGTTGGGAAGGTTACATTGGATACACCAATCCATGTTATTCCTAACGATCTTCCTTGTAATCTCATTTTAGGCTGACTATGGATTCATGCAATGAATGGCGTGCCTTCTACTCATCATCGTAAAATGAAATAATTTACAACAACAAAGTGCACATACTTGACATTGACACCAGCCCAAATAGTTGTTTGAACATTGAGAAAAATAAAGAGAATCATTCAAACACAATGTCACCAACTACACAAGTAGAACTCATTCAACAAAAAAGACAAACAACATGTTGAACAAGTTACAAAGCTATTAGAAGATGATCAAGAGGTTCCTTGGATTTTGAACATGACTTCATGGGAAAATACAAAATCATCAAAAAAGATTCAAATAAAGGAAAAGAAACAATGATAATGTCCACACAAAATTTGGATGACCTTTCAAAAGCATCTACCTCAACCACTTTAGACAATGAAACAAACTACACAACAACCTTTGACAAGCACAATAATGAAAAACCCTTTGATTCCAAAGTGATGAAAGAGCATTATGGAAAATGGTATGAGCTTATGAAACAAATTGGCTATAGTGGAAAAGGATGTGGTGCTAATGAAAAAGGTATCCGCAACCCTATAGACCCTATCACACAACAAACCACTCATGGTCTTGGTTATTGTCCTTTGATAGAAATCACCAAGCCTTTACTCAACATCAACACTCTCACACAACATTCTTTTAACTCAATTTTAACTATAAAGCATCCTGAACTGATAGACAGTAGTGGTCTTGACTGTTCTCCTTTGCAAACAATCAAACAAACAACTACACATTTGCTTAATGTCAATGTCATTTCACAAAACAATAGTGATTTGCATTCGATAGATTTCCCTCCTCCTATAAGAGTGAGAACACAATCTTGCAATCTAAAGAACCTTGTGTAGGTATGACATCTTGTACTAAGCAAGACATCTCTTTTCCACCAACAACATAAACTACTTCTCCCCTTGATCAAGAGGGTATCTTATCGAGACTCCTCCAAGATCACTTGATATCCCTTCCTCCACGAACTCGAAAGAAATATTACTACAAGAATTTATTTTGCACATATCATAGAGTTCATGGTCATTCCACTAATGAATGTAAGGCTTTGAGTTGTAAAATACAACATCTTAAGGAGTTTGGTGTTCTTCCTGACGTGGGGGCACCTCATTCCTCTAATTGATATTGATTTTCACTCTAGCATGCATTTCATCCATCATTTTGGCTCACCCTTGTCATGCACTAAGTGGGGGAAAGGAGTTATGTATCCTTGACCTCGTATCTCACTTATAGTTTCCTCCTTTGGCTAGTTATTAACCTTTCATGAACATATAAGAGCGAGCTTGGGATGTGGACGATGTGCCTTACATTGGCTCGCATGTGACATACTCCCCTTATTCATGATGTAGCATATTGGAAATATATGACTTGGCATAGGGATTTCCGACTAAGCTCTCATGTCCTCTTCTTATACTTTAAAGCAATTTCTCACAATAATGGTGTTAGCAACTGCTTTAAAGTGGGGGCATACATCACCACTCACATTTCATTGTGCGATTTTTTTTTCTTGAGATCCCCTCTCTTGGGCACATTTGGCACAATGTTCCCCAGGATGAGACCTTGCACTTGTCCTCTCTTGGAAATAAGATGAGAACATTTGTACTTATCCTCTCTTAGAGACCTTAAGCATGATGTTCCATAAGATGAGACATTGCACGAACTAACAAAAATACCTTTGAACATTCCTTACACCATTTACAATGTATATGAGTGTCAAGCATATGAAGTTTTTCTTACCTCATAGAGTTCGAAGAGCATTTTGTTTTTGGTGCCTTATTAAAGTTATCAGGAGGTATAACTTTGGTATGGTTGAGTAGGAAGCCCATTCAGAGGCATGGCTTTCCTTATAGCCACCTGTGTGTGTGTGAGCACATATCAATCACATGTGTCTCACCTTTTAGGAATTCTCACCTGGCAGACAACCAAGAGTTTTGTTGTGTCAAGTGAGTATGCATTTTTGGACAAACAGCCTAAATTTGATCTACAACATGTTGGACAAATGGTCAAACCCTGATCCACCTTTTTATTTTTTCCCTTCTCTTCCTTCTGGCCATTGCATGATTGCATGATTGTGTATCTTGTTTTGTTGCAAATCATTCACCCTTGTGTGTGTCCTGTTGCACTCATGTTGGTTTGACTTAGGATCTTGGATCCTAGGGGCTTGATTGCTTCCTTCATCCTTGCCATCCTAGACCATCCACATTAGTATGATTGGATCTCTCTTGAATGTCTACTTTAGTGTGAGTTTGAAGCAAGTTCATCCTCTCACTAAAGTGGGGGCTAAATATACCATAGAAAAAAGTATAATTTCTTGCTTGATTTGGGAATAATTGGTGATAAATTGGACTTAATAAGGCCTTGATTTGGTGTTTTGAGGTGTTTTTCACATCCACACTAGGTCTTGGACCCTTGCAAGCTGAATAAAATGCATTTAACAATGTCTTGTAAAGGTATTGTAAAAGACTTTCACGCTTTTCTAGACCTAATGAACTAATCTTCCCCTAATTGAAAATTATAAAATTTATTTTCACATCAATATAGAAGGCTTGTAAATTAAACATAATTCTAATCTAGTGTTATAAAGTGTCTTCCATATTCACATTGGATATTGCGCCTTTCTAGGCTATGTGGACCTCATTTTAATGTTGTAAAGTGTATTTAGTCTTACTTTCACATTGAATTATGCATCCCAAACCCTAATTGGCCTTTACATGATCATTAATAGGCCCCTATGACCTCATATTGTGCATATTGAGGCCTAATTTGATCAAATACTTGATGAAATCAACATAAGAACTTGAATTCCTCATTCTCCAACAACCTAGATGGCAAATGGACCCCTCTAGGACTAATTCACCATTTATGGTGAATGAGTCCTTGCTAGGTGGGACTGGTTCGCCAAAGGTGGCAAATTAGTCCCATTTGGCTCATTTTTGAGTATTGAGCAGGAAAAACTCGAATTTAAGTTTATTATTCTTTCATGTTGGCCTTAGGGATCCAATTAATAGTAAAATAAGGAGAATTTCCTATAAATACAAGTCTCTAAACCCTAAAGCATAAGAAATCTTCATTATTCATCCATCATTCTTACATCTCAAGTCAAGCAAGCTAAGGGTTTCATCATTTCAATTCATTAAGATAGCAATTTTCAGACATTCAAGGATAGATTCTTCATATTGTTGCAGTGATCCAAGATCTATCATCATGGAAAGGTACAAATTCCTTCATTTAATGTTCATCCTTCATATTATTTCTTCATTTGGTTTAATTACCTAAAAGGGGTTTGACCAAGGAAAACCCCCATGCCCTAACATTCAACATTTCTCCTTCTCTTCTTTTGTGTTTGCAGATTTAGGCATCTTGAAGACTTGTAAATAATTGAAGAATAGGTTGAAGACTTGTTGAAGAAATCTTCTTATTGACCAAGGAAAAATATCACTTTCAGTTCTAGAAATCAGACTTCCGAAGGTGAACCCTATCAGGAACCGAAGTGTAGACCGAGGGCTTCAATTTCCGCTTTTGTATTTTTAGAAATTTAAAATTGCACTGATTCACCATCAGTGGCGAATGAGTCCCACTGCCAGGCCTAAAATAGGTTTTATGCAGTTTTGGATACCCATTTGTCCAAAACGGGCTCTAGAATAGTTTCCCATATCTCGGACTAATTTGTCCATAATGGTGAATGAGTCCCTGCAAGCCAAATTTCCAACATCAACAACATTTGAATAGTCATTCCTAGTCTACAACAAGATCTCAAGTGCACACATTTAGTTTTATAGCTTTCTGTTTTGTTTTACTTGCATTTCCATTCATCTTTTTAGGTGGTTTTGCATATCACAATGTGTTTTCAAACATTTTGCATTTCTTGCTTTTGCATGACAAATCAATCTATTTTATTAGTTCTTTTCATTTATATCATCTCACCTAGGCACATTTCATTCATATTTCCCTTATATTTGCATTAATTTGAGTGAACCACCTAGGTTTTTGTCTTATCTCTCTCCTTTTGGGTGAAAAACCCTAAGAGTGTAAGAGAGCCATAGAACCCAAAAATATATGGTTCACTAATTTTCAATCATCCCTTGATTGTGATAATGTTTTAGTAAAATAGGATGTAGTTGTAATGAATCATGGCAATCATATTGAAAGTGAGAACGATAGGTTGGTGCTAGAAGATAAAATCTTTAAGGTCTATAACAACCCTCTTTATGTTGCTTCCCCTACCTATCCTATTTTGGAGGACATTATGGGAAAAAGGAATGAAATCATAAATTATCATGATAATCATACTTGTTCTTCTCCTAGTATCTCTCCTAGTTGTGAAGAAGATACTTTGATCATACTTGTTCTTCTCCTAGTATCTCTCCTAGTTGTGAAGAAGATTCTTTGATGCTAGAAAACCTAATCAATGAAATTCATGAGAATCTTAGTTGTCCCTCTTCACCTATGGAATCCCTTATTGAACAAGAAAATCCAACCATTGATAATTGGGTATGTGCAAGATCATCATTGAAAAAACAGGCCCTTAAGTGGCGAAAAATTCAAAAAAATCAAAGTTAGGCAACTTGACATAAAAAATTGAATAAGTTATCTTTATTATTTCAAAAATATGTAAGAATAGAATATGTAGAAAATTGAATGTAGTTTCTAAACTACTAGGTTTTTTTAAAAAAAATCTATTTATGAAAATTTGAAATTTACCAATAGTACTTAAATTTTAGGAAAAATAACAAGTAGGTGTTTGTCCTGACCACCTAACCAAAAATAAAATGATAATATAATTTTATTATATTTTAGATAAAAGTAGAGGACTCATGTCTTGATGTGATGCATATTTTTTGTAATTTTTTTTCCAAGTAAATAATTAATTATAAATTTTTTATTACAACTTTTAAAAAATATAAAAACTAAGTATGCTTGACCACCTTAACTTGGTCAAACTTCATGAAAATTCATTTCTTTGTAATTCTATAGTATGCAAAGCATAGAATGTGACACATGTTTTTGATTTAAAAATATGATACCTGCTTGAAAGCTATAGATGTTTTTCAATCAACCTATCAATCAAGACTTTAGTCATAATTCAAATAGAAAATGAATAATAACTATTTATTAAATTCAAAGTAATGCATAATTTATATTGGTGGAAAGCTAGAATCTCGCTTAAAACCCTTTTAAGCTTCATCAATTTTGGGTAAAAAAAGTCATCGCCACATACCCTACACATACCCATCATATCGCCACTTTTTGACCCATCATGATCCTGCGCATACCCATTTCCCCTACCTGCGATGAAGTCATTTTAGAAGAACCAAACATTGAATGTCATGAACATCTAGTTTTTTTCTCTCCTAAAACTCTCCTCCTAGGGAGGATATCATGGTGGAAGAAAATGAGAACATTTCAGCTTCCTTAGATGTTGGTGAAAAGATAACACAAAACTGCCCTTTATTAAAAATACATCAAACCGAGACCACTGAGGTTATGAATGCACAAGTGTCTGTTAAATCCCCCTCGATTAATGGACCTCCTACATACCCCATGGGACATCCTAAGAATCCTCTAATTCTTTACCCAACATCACGCAAACAAAAAACTCAAAACAAACATGAACTTATTCTTTACCCACCTAAGAACAATGTTTTGCAGCAGTCAAGTTATAATATCATTGCTCATATATATAACACTAGAAACAATCTGCAACCACAACAAACAACTTCAACATCCCTCCCATTTCCTAATCCTATCTTTCCTGGTCCTCCTCATTTTGCTACACAAAGTGGAAAGGAGTATGATATTGTCAAAACAACTAAAGAATACTCCTGCTAAGATATCATTTTAGGACCTTATTCAAGCCTCCCCTCATTATCATAGCATGATTCAAAGTGCTTTACAAAAAGTTCCTATCCCTTCTAATGCACAACCGAATGACATAGCAGCCCTAATTCAATGAATAAATGTAGACATTGTTTTCCACCAAAGTGAGCTCCCTCCTTTAGAAGTGCAAAAACAAAATGATGCTTTTGTGATAATAGTTGCCTATGATGGGTGGGGAATAAAAAGAACCCTCATTGGAAATGGATCTACCCTTAATGTGTGTAGTGTATCCCTTTTGGATAAGCTTGGTGTGCATAAATAAAAAATTTATCCCGACTCTTTATCTATTAAGGGATTTGACAATGTAGGAAAACAACCACTTGGTGTGATCACTTTGCCTATTACAACTAGAAAGGCCACAATAGAAACACCGATCCATGTATGCCTCACGATCTTTCATACAACTTCTTTTAGACAAACTGTGGATTCACACAATGAATGGGGTGCCTTCTACTCTTCATCGTATAATGAAGTATGTCTACTACAATAAAGTGTACACACTCGAAGCTGACCCTAAACCAAACGATCGTTAGAACATTGAGAAAAATAAGGAAAATCCATTAAAAACATTGACACCAACTATACCACTGAAAAATGGATCTTGGACATTTTCATGGTCATTTAGGTCTTTTTCCTATGATGCTTGGCTTATTTTTCTAAGATTTAATATTGTAGTGTAACTTAATCATTCACATTAGTTCTTGAATATTCAAATTATGATGTCTTGTAAAGGTTTTGTGAAGTGTTGTAACACATTTCTACACTTTTCTAGACTCTTCTTATTATAATTCATCTAAATATTCTTTTTTTATCCTTTACCAAGTCCTATTTCAAAGTGTTGTAAAGTCTTGTAACAAGATTTCACGCTTTTCTAGGCTTGTCATCACTAATTACACCTTTCTTACGCTTTATTTGGCCCCTTTATGCACTTATAGGCCTTAATTAAGTGTGATTTTAATACAAACCCAACAAACATCATTAAATTCAACTTAATTCCTGACACACACTTGCAAGCCTAGAGTCGGACCCATTCGCCATGGATGGAGAATGAGTTCTTCTTGGCACAAAATTCAAAATAAATTCAAATTTCCTTTGAATTTTTATTAATTAATACCTCATGTTGGCCTATGATGTATTCTTGGGTAATTAGGGCATAAGTGTGTATAAATAGGTGTTCTTCCCATCCTTTTTAGCCCCCATTCATCTCATTCACTCATTCATCATCAATTTGCATTCTTGTATTCAAAGCATCATAAGCATCATTTGATCAAGCAAATATCAAGCATCTTGGATCAACCATTGACATATCTTTAGCTTCAACAATAAATTTTTGGTGAGTTTAGGATACTTGCATGTTGTTTATTGATCATTCCTTTCTCTTTCTCTTTTTCATTTCAATTCTTTATCAAGGGTTTGATTGCCAAAGTCAAATTTAACCAAGGAAAATCCCTATACTCTAACCCTTAACCAAATTTTCCATCTTTGCATGTGTGTTTGTAGGTCTTGTAGGCAGATTTGTCAAAGAAATAGGTGTTGAAAATTGGTTAATAGGTTATCAAAGTGATTTAAGTCAACTAAACCCTAATTCAATCTTGGAGACAATATTTAGTTCATTTTCTACAGATTTGACTTTGTCAACCCGATAAGAAGACAAGTGCAGATTTGGAACCACAAAATTGACCCTTGAATTTGTAGAATTTTGGAGGACTGATTCACCATTAGTGGCGAATGAGTCCCACCTTCAAGATAGAAAATTTTATTTCATCAAAATTCAGTTTCTGACAGTCAAAAACAGGTTCTTACAAAGTTTACCAGAAGAAGGACTGATTTGCCTTCAGTGGTGAATGAGTCCCACTGGTCATCAACAATGATTTTTTTCAAATTCCAAAATCTTCCAACATCATCATTCCATCTCTAGATTCACTCTATTCAGTCTCATTCAATTCTAATTTCATTTGTTTATGTTTCTAGTTCATTTCTGCATATCACACCGTGTTTTCAAACACTTCATATTTCATTAGTTTTGCATACATAATCAATCAATCTTATCATTTTTATACATCTAGATCATTGTATTTAAGCATAATTCCATCATACATACATTATTTTTAGTGAACCACCACAATTTTTAGGCCTATCTCTCTCCTTTTAGGTGAAAAACCGTAAGAGTGCAAGAGAAGTACATAGCCAACCCAAAAATTTGTTGGTTCATTTTGGCGAAGCTGTATATTGAACATCATCTTTCTAATTTGCATTGCATTTAGATCCTATGACTCATAGCATTAGCCTTTGCATTATCTTTTTGCATTGTTCTTGCATCCTAGGGTTTACAAATTTGCATTAGTGAATATCTCATATATATTTCATTTTTGCACTTCAAAATAGTATAAAAACTAAAATTTTGCATCTGCATCCCTGTTTTGCATCTAAAAAGCATCAAAATCACTTCAAATGTTTTGAAAAAATACAACAAAATTGACCACTGGACTCATTCGCCACCCTAGGAAAATCAGTCCAATTGCACATTCTAAATTGCATTTTTAGACATTTTCTGGGCATTTTCTACATTATAGTATTCTACTATTACTTTCTGTCATACTTTCCATATTTTTTATTTTATCTTCTTTCTTGCATATTAGTTTACTTTCATTCATTGTCATCATGGCTTTTTGCTTTCATAAGTTTTGGAATTCATTAAAATCCTTAGTGGACTTGTCAAATTGTGCCTTTGGTTGTGATCCTAGTGACCTTGAGATTCCTCATGCTCCTTTAACTCCTCATGAATGTCCTCCTTGTGCTATTGACATCATCAGAGAAGATGATGATAGCTCCTTTAAGACCTTCGTACTGTTGCACCTATTGATACATTTGGATACCTACATCCTGAAATAAACGAAGCACCTAAGTTCCCTCCAACAGCTGGACCTAGTTCCTCTAACCAAGTAAATCCTCAACCATTTTATGATCACAGAGTTACAAACACACCAATCAACCTTGGAGAAACATATGGCAAAGGCTTTACTATCTTAAGCAAACAAGGTTGTGACACAACAACTGAACATAACATTCACCAACTTCTAGAACAAAAACCAACCAATGAAAACACAACAAGATTAGGATATCAAGATCCTCCTCATGACAACAAGCCTCCTTTCTAATATTGGAGACTTCAGGATGATGGCATAGTGATCTTTGATTCACCTCCTGACTTGAATGTTCTCCTTCCACATGAACAGCCTATACCTGATTCCAATAACAAGGATACTAAGATCCCCACGGGTCCTCTTCCTCCTTCAATCCATGAAAAAGGAGAATCTAGGAAATGAAAATGACCTTACAAATTGAAAAAACTAAGGCTTCCTCTCCATCCACCACCTAAATGTGAAAGGAAACTACAAATGCTTCTAAATAGAGGTCTTCTACTCTTACCACCTTTGAATAGGTTGGTTATCCATCCTAAAGATTCTAGCATACCATATTGCAAATACCATCATACTCTTGGACATCGCAGTGATGAATGTCAGACATTAGAGGACATACTGAACAAGTATCACTTCACTGATATCGACTGTTATCCTATGATCCTATAATTCCCTACACCAAATCCCCTCATTATGCAAAAGTTGTAGAATTATCCATTCTCATTATTGCATGATCCTTCCCATAATCCATCTTGGCTCATTCTTGCCTTACACTCAATGGGGGCACGAAGTTGTTAGCCTTGTCCTAGTAATGCATTTGTCCTTATCTCTTAACTGCATTATTTACCTTCCTCTTATAGCACTTGAGATTGGGAATCCAATAACTCGATTAATGGTTGACATACATTTTTCTTACTAGCCTTTTTACGTTTTCCTTTTTATTTTTATTTTATTTGGTGTGATTGTGTGTGTGTATTGTGTTCCCTTGTAATGTGTGTTTGATGTTCTCCTTCTCTTTGTGTACTTCCTCTATTTGTCTCTCTATTCTTCTATATGTCGTACTTTATCTTTTCTTTTTTGCTTTTGTTTTGTGTTTTCCTTTTGGGGATGACGCAAAGCATTGAGACACCCTATGTCTCTTCCATGTTGACCCAAAAGGTCCTTCTCTTTTTCACTTTTTTTTTTTCTCATTTTTTGGGGTGATGCAAAGTGTATAGACATCCTATGTCTCTTCCATGTTGACCCAATCAGTCCCTTTTCCTTTCTATTTTGTCTTTTCTTCTGTTCTTCCTTTTGGGGATGATGCAAGGCATTGAGACCAAAATGCCCCTTTCATGTTGACTCACAAGCTTCTAGTTTTCTTTCACCTTTTCACTTGTGTTTCTCCTTTTGGGGACGATGTAAAGCATTGAGACCGCAATGTCTCTTCCATGTTGACCCAAAACAGATTTTTTTTTTCTTTTTTTTTTCACTCTCTTTGTGTCATTGTTCCTGTTCTACTTATTTGGCGAATCATGACAGTTCTGATCCCTTTATTAAAAGCATTGTAACAATGAATAAACTGACCCCAAATTCATAGATCCTTTATGTGTTTGGTGTGTTCCTTTTAGGGGAAACCCCTCTTTCTTTTGTTCCTTTTCTTTCACATGAAGCAACCTTACTCAGAAATAGATGACTTGGCATAGGGGCTTTCCAAGTTGGCTCTCATGTCTTGTTTTCTTTTTGCATATTTTCTTTGCTACTTTAATGTAATTTCTCATAGAGCAATGTGTAGCAATTCCTTTAAAGTGGGGGCATACATTGGCATTATTCATTTTCATTTTTCCTTTTTCTTGGTTCTTAGTGTAGCCTTGGCACTTCATATGATGTGTTTGTCACTTTATGGATGACATTGGGTGTAATGTTCTTCATAAGTGTGATCTATCTTATCATATTACATTCCTCTTGGTGGCCTGATGCGCAACATTGCATCCCCTAAGTTGTTAATATTATATTCTTTGATTGGTCCTCTCTTGGAGATATTAGACACAATGTTCCCTAAGTGATAGACCTTGCATGAACTTAACAAGACTCATTAAAACATTTCTTTTACACTTTACATTTTGCATTTACATGGCCACCTTGCATAAAATAACTTGCATGCTTGTGGTGCTATTGCATTTGTAGATGAGTTCTAAGCATACGAAGCTTTGCTTGTCTCATGAAGCACAAACCAACATTTTCTTTTGTGGTGCCTTATTAAAGTTATCAGGATAGGGTATGTGCAGGATCATCATGGAAAAAGTAGGCCCTTAAGTGGCGAAAAAATCAGAAAAATCAGAGTTAGGCAACTTGATGCAAAAATTTGAATAAGTTATCTCTATTATTTCAAAAATATGTAAGAATAGAATCTATAGAAAATTGAATACAGTTTCTAAACTACTAGGTTTTTTTTTTTTTTTAAATCTATTTGGTGAAAATTTGAAATTTCAATGTAGTAGTACTTAAATTTTAGGGAAAAAATAAGAAGCAAGTGTTTGTCTGACCACCCTAACCACAATAAAATGATAATATTTTTTTATAATATTTTGGATATAAGTAGAGGACTCATGTTCGGATGTGATGCATATTTTTTTGTAATTTTTTTTTCCAAGTAAATAATTAATTATGAATTTTATTACAACTTTTAAAAAAATATAAAACTTGTATGTCTAACCACCTTAACTTGGTCAAACCATCATGAAATTCAATTTTTCTTTTTTAATCCTATATTATGCGAAGCATAGAATGTGATGCATGTTTCAAATTCAAAAAATGTGATACCATTTGAAAGCTATAGATGTTTTTCAATTAGCCTATCAATCAGGACTTTAGTCATAATTCAAATAGAAAATGAATAATAATTATTTATTAAATTCAAAGTAATGCATAATTTATAATGGTGGAAAGATGAGAATCTCCTTTAAAAACCCTTTTCGTTTCATCAATTTTGGGTAAAAGAAAATTTGTCAACCACATACCCTACACATACCCATCATATCACCACTTTTTGGGCCATCATGATCCTGCACATACCCGATACATAACTTTGATATGGTTGAGAAAGAAGCCCATTTTGAGGCACAACTTTCCCCATAGCCACCTATGTATTTGTGAGTACATACCAACTAAACATATGTTCCTAACCTTTTGGGCCTTCTCACCCAACAGACAACCATGAGTTTCTTCGCCCCAAAGTGATTATGCATGTTTTCTTTTTGGAAAAACAACCTAGATCTGATCCACAACTAGCTGGAAAATGATCAAACCTTGATCTAACTTTTCCTTTTCCTCTTCCCTTTCTTTTTCTCTTGAACACATGTGTGTTCCTTTGTTATATTTAGTTTGTCATGGGATCTTCTTCCTAGGGGCTTGATCATTTGTCTCGATCGTTGTTGTCTCATCTTGCTAGCATAATTGCATTTGCATCCCTTTTGATATGCAAGGCTACTTTAGTGTGAGTTTGAAACAAGTTCATCTTCTCACTAAATTGGGGGCTAAATGTACCATAGAAAAATGGATCTTGGACATTTTCATGGTCATTTAGTTCTTTTTCCTGTAATGCTTGGCTTATTTTGCTTAGATTTAATGTTGTAGTGTAACAAACATTCACATTAGGTAGATTGAATACTCAAATTATGATGTCTTGTGAAGGTGTTGTGAATTTTTGTAACACATTTCTACACTTTTCTAGACTCTTCTTATTATAATTCATCTAAATATTCCCTTTTTATCCTTTACCAAGTCTTATTTCAAAGTGTTGTAAAGTCTTGTAACAAGATTTTACACTTTTCTAGGCTTGTCATCACTAATTACACCTTTCTTATGCTTTATTTGGCCCCTTTATGCACTTATAGGCCTTAATTAAGTGTGTTTTTGAATACAAACCCAACAAACATCATTAAATACAACTTAATTCCCGGCACCCACTTGCAAGCCTAGAGTGGGACCAATTCACCTTGGGTGGCGAATGAGTCCCTCTTGGCACAAAATTCAAAATAAATTCAAATTCCCTTTAGGTTTTTATTCATTAAGACCTTATGTCGGCATGTGATTTTGTATTCTTGGGTAATTAGGGCATAAGTGTGCATAAATAAGTGTTTTTCCCATCCATTTTAACCCCCATTCATCTCATTCACTCATTCATCATCAATTTGCATTCTTGTATTCAAAGCATCATAAGCATCATTTGATCAAGCAAATATCAAGCATCTTGGAGCAGCCATTGACATATCTTCAGACTTCAACAATAAAGTTTTGGTGAGTTTAGGACACTTTCATGTTGTTTATTCATCATTCATTTCTTGTTTTTATTTCATTTATTTATGAAGGGTTTGATTACCAAAGTGGGATTTGACCAAGGCAAATCCCTATACTCTAACCCTTAACCATTTTCCCCATCTTTGCTTGTGTGTTTGGAGGTCTTGTAGGTAGATTTATCAAAGAAATAGGTTTTGAAAAGTGGTTAACAAGTCATAAAAGTTATTCAAGTCAACTAAACCCTAATTCAAGCTTGGAGACAATATTCAGTCTATTTTTTGCAGATTTGACTCCGTCAACCCGACAAGAAGACAAGTGCAGATCTGGACCCACAAAATTTACCTTTGAATTTGTAGAATTTTGGAGGAGAAATAATTTTCCATCATTGGTGAATGAGTCCCACCTTCAGGCTTGAAAATTTGATTTCATCATAATTCAGTTCTTGATAGTTAGAAACCGGTTTTGGAAAAGTTTACCAGAAGAAGGACTGATTCGCCATCAGTGGCGAATGAGTCCCACTAGTCATCAACAATGATTTCTACCAAAATTTTAAAATCTTCCATCATCAAAATTCCATCTCCAGGTGCATTTTTTTCAGTCTCATTTGATTCTAATTTCATTTGTTTATGTTTCTAGTTCATTTCTGCATATCACACTATGTTTTCAAACACTTCATATTTCATTGGTTTTGCATACATAATCAATCAATTTTATCATTTTGCTACATCTAGATCATTGTAGTTAAGCATAATTCCATCATACATACATTAGTTTGAGTGAACCACCATAATTTTTGGGCCTATCTCTCTCCTTTTAGGTGAAAATCACTAAGAGTGCAAGAGTACATAGCCAACCCAAAAAAAATTTAGTTCACCAACTACACAAGTAGAACCCATGGAACAAAAAGACAAAGAAAATCATATTGAAAAAGTCATAAATATATTAGAAGATGATTGAGGTTCCTTATATTTCACATCATTCATGGGCGAATATGAGATCATAAACAAAGACAAAGAAAAGGGAAAAGAAAAAGCGATAATGTCAACACAAAATTTAGACGACCCTTTAAAGGCATCCACCTCAACCACTTTAGCAGATCAAGAAAATTACACAAAAAATTTTGATGAAGCTGATTATAAATGACCACCAACTCTAAAATAAATGAGACAACTTTATGGAAAAGGTTATGAGCTCATGAAACAACTTGGATATAGTGGAGAATGATGTGGTGCTAGAGAACAAGGTATTTGTGTCCCTATAGAGCCTAACACACAAGAAAATACTATTGGTCTTAGTTATCATCCCTTGAAAGGAACAAACAAGCATTCACTCAATGTCAACATTCTTACAAAAAATCCTTCTAAGTTGACTTTAACATTAGTACATCCTAAATTGATAGACACTAGTAGTCTTGATTGTTAAATCCTTGGAAAAAATGAAAGAAACAAAGAAGTCTTTGGTTAATATCAATGTCATCACACAAAACACTAATGATTCAAATTTGATAGATTCTACACCCTCCTGTAAAAGAGAGTACAAAATATTGCAATCTAAAGAGTCTTTTGTAGGTATGACACTTTCTACTAAGCAAGAGATTTATTTGTCACAAAATAAAGGAACATCCTCTGCTTTTGGTCAAGAGGGTGTCTTGTCAAGACTCCTCCAATATTCCTTAATATATGTCCCTCCAAGAACATGAAAGAAATTCTACTACAAGACTTCATTTTGTTCACATCATAGAGTTCATGGTCATTCTACTGATGAATGTAAAGCTTTGACTAATTGAATTCAACATCTTAAGGATTGTGGCACTCTTCCTTATGTTGAGGAACCTAGTTCCTCTTTTCATTTTGGCTCATCCTTGTCCTGCACTAAGTGGAGCCAAGGGGTTAGGTAGTCTTGTCCTCGTAAGTCACTTTTCGTTCTCTTTTGGATAGTTGACCACCTTTCATGTACATATAAGATCAAGCTTGGGATGTGGACGACATGCCTTAAGTTGGCTCACATGTGACATACTTATTCATGATGTAGTTCGATTCAAAAACATATGACTTGGCATAGGGATTTTTGAATAAGCTCTCATGGCTTCTTCTACTTTAAAGCAATTGCTCACAACAATGGTGTTAGAAACTGGTTTAAAGTGGGGGCATACATCAACACTCATGTTTCACTATGTGATTTTCTTTATTTTTATGATGCGTCCTTTTCTTGGTGGTGTCATTGGGTTTGATTTCCTTTGAGACTGTGATATTTCTTTGATTTTTCCTCTCTTGGAGACATTAGGCGCAATGTTCCGTAAGAAGATACCTTACATGAACTAAGTAAAATCTCTTTGAACATACCTTACACTATCTTGCATTTACAACAATTGTTATATGGCCACCTTGCATAACACACTTTGCATGCCTATGGAGCCATCTTGTTTGTTTATGAGTTCAAAACATACGAAGTTTTGCTTGCCTCAAGAAGCGCAAAGTTCATTTTTTGTGACTCCTTGTCAAAGTTATTAGGAGGTATAGCTTTGGTATGGTTAACGTATGATGAGAATCCTAAACATGGGCATGAATTTCTCATTATATGGTGCACTAGTAAAATTTGGCAAATAAATGACTACGTGACTAAAAATTTTAGTCACGTGACTAAAAATTTTAGTCACGTGACTAACACTAGTAGTATTTGGAAAATAAATGACTAATTTGGTCATCGAATAAAATCACAACTAAATGACTAAATACATGACTAATATCATACCAATAAAAATGACTAAATAAATGACTAATATCAAACAAATAAAAATGAATAAATAAATGACTAAATAAATGTTCTCATTATTAAAATCTTGGCCAAAATTTTCATTTTAATAAATATACTCTAAAACCTTCCTCAAGACCTTATTTTCAATCGTAGCCTGCCACAATTAATAATAAAATATTACAAATAAAATTACTAATAAATATTTTTTGTGGAAAAAATATTTTGTTTAGTGGTATCATCATATGAACACCAAAGTTTCTTCTAAATTGACGAAAAACCACCAAATTATAAAAATTAACATAAACCATAAGAGAACCTAAAAAACTAAAACCCAAAAACCTTGACAAATAAAAAAATAAGCAAAAGGAAGAGAAAAAGGAAAAGATAAGAATAAGAAACCAAATGATCTAAGAGGAAAAAGGACCACTTTTTTTTATAAGCATAATTTTCATTTTAATAAACATACTCTAGAACCTTCATGAAGGCCTTATTTTCAATGTAGCTCGCCAAAATGGAGTAGTGAGATGAAACCTTATTTTCAAGGTAGCCTGCCAAAATGGAGAAGTAAAGTGCGATGCCTAATTTTGGGTTGCAACCTTTGCCCATTTTTTCTCATTGGGCACGATTTGTGCAAAATCTTGTGGTAAGTCACTTTCCATGGTTTTAGTTAATTTGACTTTTCAAATATGTATGTGGTCAGGCCATATGATCCATATGATCCATTCTTTTTAATAATTTTACTAGCTGCTTGTTGACTAACAATGATTATGTTTTTTTTAGGCTAATTATGGAAAAGCAGATCCATCTTGTGTTGCATAAGTTAAGGATTTATATAGAGAACTTGGAATTGAGGTCTGTTTATTTTTTCTTTTCCATTATGAGATGTTAAAAGTGATCTTTACTTTTTGAAGTTTCCACTATCAAATTGCATAGTTCACAGGAGAACTTAATTTTATCTATAAAAATGAATTAAGGGACATGTAGATTGAGTTGTCTATACAAATTTTTGAATTTGAACTCTTAAAATTAGCTTCCACTTTTTGAGGAGGCATGCAAATCACTTTTGAAGTTGAGTACGTAAAAAATGGAGTAGCACGTAAAGAAAAAGGATGAACAATAATAAAGTGAAAAGTGGCTCTTCTATCAACCATGTAGAGTACAATGAAAGGAGTGCAAGGATGGTAGGGGTTTAATGTTTAAAGTGTAGTGGAACAATAGTTCAGTTGTACAGTAGATGTCATCCTACTTTGTTTTAGAACTCTTACTAAATTCCCAAAAATAGGAGTTCACAAATGACGCCAATAGATATTATAAGTAGAAAACAAACAACAATATTTTGATATAAAAACAAGAGCTAATTCATAAGCCCTATGAAAATCTCTTACTTTTTGGCTCCCCTTTGATACTTTTCTGCATACTTACAAATTACATCTCTACGATTAATACAAACTAGAAGGGTTGAAAGGGCACATGTTAGTCTTTTCCATTTATTGGGAAATAAAGAGTTTGAAGTGACTGAAAGAATCAAATGTAGCTCTTTACTCTAGATGCTTTATTCTCATTCGGTTATTAATATATCCAGATATAAACCATGATGACTTAAATCAGAACTAGAAGAAATCTCATGAAAACTATAAGAAGAGATCAATGATTAGATGAATCATGGAAATTAAACCAACTCTGTAAGCCACAACAAACAAAATATGCAATGAAAATGAGAATAAAAGCCTTCAAAGGAGTTGTCATGCATAAAGAATCATCCTTGCTTAGATCTCTTGTGGGAATGCTTGAAACCTCTTGAATTATCCACAATATCTACATGCTATGAGCTCTGATATAAAGACTGTGCATAGTTCTTCTCAGTTTATTCAATTTTATGCTATTATTTTTATCTTGTGATTCAGGCTTCAAACCAACACCTCTCATTAGTATTTGTCTTCCATAACTGTCTAGAAGAGGGTAATCAAAATTAGCACTAGAATATCTGAAAGTTGAAGACCCTTTCCCTCAAACTGAAGCTTTGTTCTTGACAAACCATGGCTGAGACAAGCCAAGAACTAGTGCAAGGGAAGTTGAATGAAAACTAAGAGAAACTAAAAGCCTTCCTAAGAAAAGTTCCCTTTCCACTATAACTATTAGTTCTAGTGTCTCCTTGTTCATTTTTTTTGGCATCTCCTCATTTTTCATTCTTGATAGAGAGCTTCTGAAAGATGTGTAAGATGTTCTTCAATCTCAACAATCAATGTTGAGATAAAATGGAAGCATTGCTCTTGCCAATAAGGTGCTAAATCATTTATCCTTGAAGGAGATTTATGTGCATGAAGAAAACTTAGGAGGTCTTCCAGAATATTCTTGGACCCCTCATCTATGGTATCTTTTATTTGACTAACCTTAGTTCCAAAATAAGTGTTAAGGCGACCAAACCAGTCTTCATCAATTTTCATCATAAATATAAAACTCAACCTAGGTAAATTGACACTTTTTAGGCCCCTTCTCTTTACAATCCAACCCTCACTAGTAGTTAATTTGTGCAAATGGGTTTCAACATCTTTGTAACTTGCTAGAGATGTAACTATGGCTTCAAGGCATTTACTAACCTTAACTCTAGTTGACCTCCGCCCTCATCCTCTTGTTTCAATTTAGTTTCTTCCCAACCCTACAAATCATAGAATAATAAATGGTAAGCCTTGAAATCATGGAACAAAAAACTACAAGAGACAGAGCAAGCATACAACATTAAAATTGTGAGTTGCAGTAGTAAAATAAAAGTAGTACACAATTTGATATACAATCAAAAAAGGGCATTTTATGAGGCTTTCTTAAGGAAACAAATTAAAAGTTAAATAAAATCATACTTCAAATTCCATTTAAATGTTCAGTTGTATAGTAGATGTCATCCTACTTTGTTTGAGAACTTTTACTAAATTCCCAAAAATAGGAGTTCCCAAATGACACTAGTAGATATTATAAATAGAAAAAAAACAACAATATTTTCATAAAAAAACAATAAGAGCTGATTCATAGGCCCTATGAAAATCTCTAACTTTTTGGCTCCCCTTTGATACTTTTTTACATACTTACAAATTACATCTCCATGATTAATATGGACTGGAAGGGTTGAAAGGGCACATGTTAGTCTTTTCCATTTATTGGGCAATAAAGAGTTTGAAGTGACTAAAAGAATCAAATGTAGCTCTTTACTCTAAATGCTTTATTCTCATTCGGTTAAATTAATATATCCAGCTATAAACCATGATGACTTAAATAAGAACTAGAAGAAATATCATGAAAACTACAAGAAGAGATTAGTGATTAGATGAATCATGGAAATGAAACCAGCTCCATAAGCCACAACAAACAAAATATGCAATGAAAATGAGAATACAGGCCTTCAAAGGAGTTGTCATGGATAAAGAATCATCTTCCCTTAGATCGCTTGTGAGAATACCTGAAAGCTCTTTAGTTATCCACAATATCCATGTGCTATGAGCTTTGATAAAAATATTGTGCATAATTCTTCTCATTTTATTCAATTTGGTGCTATTATTTTTATCCTGTGATTCAAGCTTCAAACCAACCCCTCTCATTAGTATTTTTCTTCCATAACTGTCTAGAAGAGGGTAATCAAAATCAATATTGGAATATCTGAAATTCGAAGATCCATTCCCTCAAACTAAAGCTTTGTTCTCGACAAACCAAAGCTAAGACGATCCAAGAACTAGTGGAAGGGAAGTTGAATGCAACTAAAAGCCTTCCTAAAAAAAGTGCCCTTTCCACTATAACTGTCGGTTCTAGTGTTTCCTTGTTCATTTTTTCTAGCATCTCATTTTTCATTTCTTGATAGAGAGCTTCTGAAAGATGTGCAAGATGTTCTTCAATCTCAACAATCAATGTTGAGATAAAATGGAAGCATTGCTCTTGCAAATAAGGTGCTAGATCATTTATCCTTGAAGGAGATTTATGTGCATGAAGAAAACTTAGGAGGTCTTCAAGAATATTCTTGGACCCCTCATATATGGTATCTTTTATTTGACCAACCTCAGTTCCAAAATAAGCATTAAGGCGACGAAACCAGTCTTCATCATTTTTCATCATAAATCTAAAACTCAACCTAGGTAAATTGACACTTTTTAGGTCCCCTCTCTTGACAAGCCAACCCTCACTAGTAGTTAATTTGTGCAAATGGGTTTCAAGATATTTGTAACTTTCCAGAGATGTAAATATGGCTTCAAGGCATTTACCAACCTTAACTCTCTCATGTTGATTTGCAAATCCATCAACTATTATTTGTTTCATCCTACTAACAAACAGGCTTTCAAAAAGTTCATCCCACAAACTCTTTGAGTGCTTCAAAATAATCTCACACATGCATTGCCATGGAAACTCAACATTTGAACCAAAAACCATTTTTAGCCACTCCAAGCTCCCTTCAAATGCATCCAGACTATCCAATGTTTCACTGATCAATGTCTCATCATTTGCAAGTTCCTTGCCACTTTTCACAAGATCAAGCAAATACTTTCCCTGAAGCCTATTTGCAAAGAGAATATCATTTGCACATGTCTTAAGCCACACTAAGAAAGACTCTGATATAAATTCGCTTGACAAAATCATCATGGTAGCTTGTAGCTTCTCTCTATGAGATTTCCACAACTGCACATCATTGTCTGGGTTTGAAATCCCACCAAACAATTGTGATTCAAGTGGCACTGCCAACACAGTCTTATAAAAAAGAGGAAAATCATTTAAAACCTCCAAGAAGAGTTCCCCAGCCTAACATAGCATTACCTGTATGACTCTTACCACATTATAGAAAATGGAACTGACTTCCCCCACCTTATCAGTCTATTGGCCAAACATGTCTTCTAGTTCTAGCCGGTTCTATTTTTTCATTGACGCGAGGATCTTCTATTGGTGGGACGAGGTCTCCTATTCCCATGATGGTCCAATGGGGATGTCGTCGATGGAGTTCCACTGACGACATCCCCATTAGAACATCTTGGGAATAGGAGACCTCATCCTGCTGATAGAAGATCCTCGCACCGATGAAAAAATAGGTTCCAACGATGGGCACAAACTCCATCGATGACATCCCCATCGAACCATCATAGAAATAGGAGACCTCGTCTCACTGATAGAGATCCTCATGCCGATGAAAAAATAGAACCGTCGTTGCATCACTGGAACCAAAAGAAATGTCCAGTCGATAGAACCCTTGGTGTGTGAAGTCTTCTAGCCATTTATGTGAGAATGAAGCAGATGGAGTTCAAGCGTTTTGTTTCAAATTATATGAAAAAATTTGTTTGGAACCAAATAAAGTTGAATGGGTGTTTCAAACTCAATCAAATCTTTTTTAAAACAACCCAACATGAAGACAAGTGTACTTAGAACATTGGGATTTCTTTTCTAATCATCATGATTTGGTTTAGAGCTAGGAAATTGAAGCAAAATGGTCATAAAGAACAATAAGGCATGGGCAGAAAATGTGTCAAGTTGTTTTGGGAAAAACGTGCCTTAAACATTAGAGATCTTCAAATTTGTGAAGATATTTTGAGAGGTTCCTTGCAAAATCCATTTTGTGCACATTCTGCAATCAATCATTTCATTCCATGAGATGACATCTCTTTGAGGCATTCTGTCAAACAATTAAGGTGTTTTGTCTATGATTCCACATCTTGCATATATTGTCTACTAGAGCATATCCAACTATAACATCCATGTATCTTTTTAATTCCTCTATCTTTCATCAATCTCTTTACTATTTGAACCACGTACAAATGTTTTAGAGAAGAACATAAGTTGCATCAATTTTAGGATCCAACTAAGAATATGAATGGTTGGTCAACCATGCACACCTAATGATCAACTATATATGTAAATTGTAATGCAATAAGCGTTACTGATGTGTGAAGTATGTGCATCCCTCATCCACTAAACCTGCATGACTACATGCACCTAGAACCCAACCAGAGCTTACAATGTTAGGATGTGTTCCAGAGTGCTTCATTAATTCGAATATTTTGAGAGATTCCTTACAAAATCCATTTTGTGCACATTCTGCAATCAATCATTTCATTCCATGAGATGACATCTCTTTGAGGCATTTTGTCAAACAATTCAAGTGTTTTGTCTACAATTCCACATATTGCATATATTGTCTACTTAAGCTAGTTTTTCCTATAGCTATTGTTATTTGGTGTTTTCAATGTTGTAGAGTCAAATTTTCCTATATTTCTAAATGTCTTTTTTGTAAAATCAAGTTTATACCATGCTCCACCAAGTTTCGGGGATGGGGACAACAGGGGATGGTGGGACGTGTTTTTGGTACAAGGGTACTTTTGGGTCATTTTTTAGGGGATGGTAGGGGATGACTATAAAAAATAGGGAAAATTTTAAAAATATAGAGAAATTTCAAATATTCATATCAGAACATTGATAAAGCATTCATCACATGCATTGTAGAAGATTAATACATAACATTAAACTTGAATTGAGATTTCTCATAAGAATTGACAAACAAAGTAACAAAATTAAAATTCTTTTATCGTTAATTTGCATACATATTAAATAATAATTATAACAAAATGCCCAATGGCTTCAAGTTTCAACTATAAAATGACAAAAACATAGAAAATATATGGTTGTCCCTAATCAACAGATGCAACTGGTAGGTTTGTATGAAAATTGGAGCTTGAGTTTGTGTCACTGTCAGATGCAAAGGAAGGGGGAAGTTTCTGAGTTCCCCAAGTCCCCGAAACATTTCCAGGATGGGGAAAAGGGTACCAAGGTAGGGGATGGGTCCCCGTGGAGTACTGAGTTTATATGGTTTGGGGTTTCAAGGTGGGGTTTTACTTGACCATAGAAAACCTCTATTGTTGGGACAAAGGTATACACCGCTCTTGCTGATTACACCTTATCATCTGCTAGAGACCTCTGGGTGACTCCTGGAAATAGTACTGAGATGGATTGAGGGGGAAAATAGTAATAGAGGTGGTTGTGACAGTAAAGTGGAGGTTGGTATGTACACTATTTAAGTCTTGTAAGATTCTAACTTGGAATCTAGAGGCACCAATTAGGAAAACCCTAGTCTGAGCCATCATAAAAGAGTTTGCAATACTAATACATAAATGTAAAAATGTATTTGATTTTGACTTTATATCTGAATAGCTCTATTTCTTCTTGAATTAAACATTTAAAAATTTGTGAAATGTTGATTCATGGAGGTCTTAGGTCAGTTTTAGTTTTGAGTCTAGAATTCATTAATAAGGTCATGATTGACCAATTCATAATGTAAGCATGTGTAGGCATAATGAAGAGTGTTGGAGGTGGTGGTAAAGCTGTTAGAGGTTGGTAATGTCAATTTTCAATAAACCCTACCCCAAGATAGTGTAAAGTGAGGGTTTTTAGTTACAGAGGTTAGATGAGAGTTTTCCCATCTAAAAATTGTTGATTAGGGCCCTATATGTTGACTCGTAAGAAGATCTGAGTGGTTGTTTGGAGTTGGAGGAAAGAATTTGAGGTACCTCCTTTGAAACAGAGACCTAATTGGTCTATTAGGACAACATTGTTTCTAGGTTTTGTGTGAGATGGTCCAAAGTGACCCATGATGGTTTTGAAGGTAAGTTATAGTTTTCCTTAAAGGGTGTCTAAAAGAGTAGATAGATTGATTGTTGAGTGGTTCATTGTGAGATAAAGTCAAAAATATGGGTCTGCAAACCTATTAGATGAGTTGAAGAGTTTTTGCAAAGGAGTGATTTGGAAGAGTTTTGTGAATCAATTGGTTGTTTGAATTAGCTTGTTTTGTGATGATTTGTTCAAAGCCAAATTTCTTTGCATCAAAAAGTTTCCATCATATTGAAGCTTTATGGGAAGAAGGGTCCATTGAGAGAACTCAAGGGGTGTTACTTGCTAGGAGGAGAGAGGTTGTGGAGTACTTGTTGGCTTGAACAAGTGACTGAGCACCTTCCTTGTATTGAAGAGGATATACCGGGTATGTATTTCCTCAGTCAGGATTAAATTATAACTGATGGTTTTGTGATGAGATCCAATGTTGATGACAAATCATATAACTGTGATAGTTGAAATTATTTTGGTAGTCATATGGCATTCTTTTTTAGAACATTTATAAATAAAGTATGGATTAAAGTTTGTTGTGTAGAAGGAGTGAGTAAGATACATTCCTCCGCTTGCCTCAAATCTTTATTTGGGTGATGCGGATAGAGGTATAATCCTTTTGTTACCTCACGCTTTTTCCTTCTATTACCTCACACTTGTTCCAGTCAAGTAATCACCTTGATGAATGTTACCTCACCCATGTTCTAGTCATGTATTTACCTTGATGATTGTCTGACTTATTTTTAGGGCTTACAACTTACAAGAAAAATGAAGGCCCTTTGACCTTTTAGATCATCTCTGATAATTTAATTACATAAAAAAACCCCATGGAAGGATTTAAGTACTTAGGGTTTTGTTGAAGATATCACTGTACTATTTGAAGATTTTGGTCTGTACCTGTGTTTAAGCCAGATGTTATGCTTCTGGCCTTGAGATTGAGTGGGACTCTCAAAACTTACATTTTTTGGTCCTGACAATAGACTTTTAGTATGATATGGTTAAGATGGTTTGATTAATAATTTGAGAACAACAAAGGATAAGCCTCAATCTTTTATGTCATTTAAAGATTGGAATAAAGATTATTGGGCAGGACAACTTAAGACCTTAGATTTGCACCAATTTTATATCAGCTAGAGACTTGACCTATACCTCATACATAACTCTCCATGACTTTAAATATGATCTTCAAATTAGAAATATATACATTATACACAAGATATATTTTTTTAGTAGATACTTATGGAATGCGTAAACGTGATAGTGAATACCTTGAACTAGTTAGATTTATCTACTAGTTAATTTTGATCAACTAAGGACATTTATATTTCAATTTTAAATAAAATTTCAATATTGAAATTCAAAATTTAGACAATTGGGTATGTGCAGGATCATCATGGAAAAAATAGGCCCTTAAGTGGCAAAAAAATTAGAAAAATCAGAGTTAGGAAACTTGAATTAAAAATTTGAATAAGTTATCTAGATATTATTTCAAAAATATATAAGAATAGAATCTATAGCAAATTGAATGTAGTTTCTAAACTACTAGGTTTGTTTAAAAAAAAAAACCTATTTGGTGAAAACTTGAAATTTCAATGTAGTAGTACTTAAATTTCAAGGAAAAATAAGAAGTAGGTGTGCAAGACCACCCTAACCACAATAAAATGATAATATTTTTTTATAATATTTTAGATATAAGTGGAGGACTCATGTCCGATGTGATGCATATTTTTTTGTAATTTTTTCCAATTAAATAATTAATTATGAATTTTTTATTACAACTTTTGAAAAATATAAAAACTCATATGTCGACCACCTTAACTTGGTCAAAACTTCATGAAATTCAATTTTTCTTTTTTAATCCTATAGTATGCGAAGCATAGAATGTGACACATGTTTTGGATTCAAAAAATGTGATATCATTTCAAATTTATAGATGTTTTTCAATCAGTCTACCAATTAGGACTTTAGTCGTAATTTGAATAGAAAATGAATAATAATTACTTATTAAATTCAAAGTAAAGCATAATTTATATTGGTGGAAAGCTGAGAATCTCCTTTAAAAACTCTTTTCGTTTCATCAATTTTGGGTAAAAGAAAATTCTTCAGCCACATACCCATCATATTGCAACTTTTTGGCCCATCATGATTCTGCACATACCCAATTGCCACCTACACTACACATAAATGGAGGCACCCTTTTAACACATTTGTTTGATTATGATTTCATCTCCTTTCACATTTGAGTATACTAACTTATTTTGAAAAATAAATTGATTTCAGTGTTCTATCCCATGGCTCAATTCTTGTTTTTTTGTTGAACAAAAATCAAACACTAAGCTTGGTGTCATGTTGGATTGTTAGAAAGCTACAATGTGAAAATAGCTTCTTTAGAGTCTTCATTCTATTCTATCTTTGCAACTCTATTCTTTCCAAATTTATTTTTACATACTAACAGTGACCAAGAAAAAAATATTGCAAGAGTGGGAGGTTATTCTTACCTATATGAGGCACTTTGGTGGGTGGGCATGATTACCAGTAAGTGCTTATTACTTATTAAATCAAGTTTAGGTGAAAACTGGAGAATATTAATGTTTTAGAATTGATATAGATTACTTGCATTCAAACTATTAATTTCTTTATTTACAATATTTTTTGAGATTATAGTTGTATGGCTAGAGAGTTTATATATTCATTATTTTCAAAATTTACAGTTTATCTGAAGTGACTTCACTGCCAGTCCTTAGCAACTATTTCAGAATCAAAATTTTCACTCAAAATTACATTCACCTTCTTTTATGAATAACTACTAACTACCCTGCAAACCAAAGCCTCCTTTTTATTGCCCACAATTTTGTAAAACCCCCAAAAACTAACTACAGACAACCAAAAAACACAAATTCATGGCAGAGGATTATGTTAAAACTGTAGAGCTACAGATGAGCTACTCGCCATAGTTTCTATAGAGGTCTCATTATTCTTCTTCTTCCTCCAAGGTCGTTGCTCCAACTTCTCCAACTGCTCCAACTTCTTCAGTCACTCTGCTTCATCATTTTCCTTCACTATCACCGTCTCAACCTCTATTAATCCCATAATCAATTTTAGAGCCTCCCACCTACATGCTACTCCCTCTCTCCATCTGGCTTTATGTTTTCCTTCTGGCCATTTCACAAAGGGTACACATTTCTCTTTTTCTTCGTCCTCTTCACATTCAATTCCATCACTGATATCCATCCCAACTCCCAAAATCAACCATTCCAATAGTGAGTCCATGTACCCTAGATAATCCTTATGCACTAGTGCCTTCATCACCTTTTTCACAAATTCAATTAGATCTCCCAAATCTAAGCCCCAAGTCATTGTGAGCGAATAAATGTCCAAATTAGTTCTGCACCTGTGTGTGAGCTAGCCAAATCCTCTTCCCAGAATTAGTTACACTGACTACACTAATCATTCATCATTGTATATGAAACACCCCATCAGTCTCTTTACTGATGGTTCTCCATAAAAGTGTGAGAGTTGTTTCTTCATTTTAAGTGTGAAACTATCTTCCATCACCTTTGCAGTGATAAAGCCACCACCTCCTATACACTGTTTTCACACCTATTGTTCGCCACAATAGAGGAGCATGAAGAAATTAATTCCTCAAGAATTTAATAACTTCATTCACATTCCTTTCCATAAATGCTCAACATACATCAATCATCACCACCACCTGACTCCACACACTTATCTCATTCACTTCAAGAATTAAAACCTACAATTACTCCATTTTAGAGCTCCCTAAATGCACCACCCATTTCAGTCTTGTCATTCAGGGAGAAAATTAATTTTAAATATGTTGACAATGCCTCACGATGTCACATTAGTTAGAATAATCATTATCACCGTATCAGTGAGACTATGATTCTTCTTCCACTGATAGCCACCTTCTCCACCGATGAACAACTTTCCTTAGGTCTATCGGCGGGATGCCAGATAACGTCACCCCGATGCGCCCCAACTCCACTGATATACATTATGCACTTGATAATCCACGGTTATATCGGGCCATCAGGGGAATGCAAACATTTGTTCCACCGATGTTCATGTGTCACAGTGATGTGCTTACTTTTGTTGACTCTGTCAGTCTATCGGGGAGAATGCCTTAGGAGTCAGCCTGATACGGTATTGTTAGACCGATACTAGGTTATGAGCTGCTTTCATTGGGCCATTGATGAGGCTATAATGGGGGTTCTGTTGATGAGGCATTGTTAGGCCGATAGTGCTCATTTTTTAGTTAGGGACGAGGAAAGATTTATGGAGCCTCATACTATAATGGTCTCATGCTTACTATTATGATTTTGATATATTTTTTCCAAGGCAGTGAACTGTTTGAAAAAAATAATTTGGTAGATATGTATGGAAAATGTGGTAGCATAGACAAGGCAGTGAACTATTTGAAAAAATGCCTCAAAGAAATGTGGTCTCATAGAATGCCATGACAAGAAAATGCAATTGGCAGTTGCTCCTAGTTATTAGTTATGCAATGTGAAGTAATTGCATAACTACTTAGGTTGACTTTGTAAAAACTATATTGTAATTGAAATTTTGTCATCTATCAACATCTAGTTATTAGTTATGCAATGTGAAGTAATGCTTTTAGTTTGAAAGGTGTGCAATGCAATGTAATCAAGGATATGAATATAAACTACATAAAACTATTTTTTACAATTCATTTGTTAAAATCTTTATTTTATTTTCTCTTTATATCTCTAGGCTATGGAAATTCCTTTCAATTTGAAAAAAAATAGTTTTTATCTCTTGTTAGACTACAATTTTTTACCTTTTTTAAAATCCAATTTATTCCCGATTTTTGAATGCATGGGGTTATGTTTTAGAGCTTTAATGCCACTTCTTTTGTGCATCCCAATGTATTTCACTTTCACCTTGCAGTAGTAGTAGTAGTAGTGCTCTCATATTGCATTCTTTGTTTTTGTGCATTAGCTACCTTTTTTTATGTGTAATAGTGTTGTCATAACTTTATGTGTTTGGTATGTGCACATGGTAATGTAATGTTTATATTTGTGGCCTTTGTATCAGATTATCATTTTAGCTACTAGTAACATTGTAAGCAGTGTTACAAGTGTTGGTTTTTTAGTAAATTAGATTAATCATTGCAAATATTTTTGAAAATTTTCTTTTGCAATTATTTTTGAAAATTTCTTTTTGCAATTATTTTAACAAACACATGCAAGTACTATTTAAGTAAGTAATGGTTGTTTTATTATGCAAACAAGGGTAATCATTACCTATGTAATATAATGTGTTATTTTTTTTCTTTTTGCAAAAATGTATTGATAAACTCAAAGAAGGGGATAAAGTTACCTAGAGTCAACTTGAAAGAAACATGAGATACAAATGTAAACATTCTAAAGGTCACAAGTAACATACCCCTTGTTTATGAAGACAAAATAGATGGAGTTATTCATCTGAAAGAGAAAGAGGGAACCTTCACATAGTGGCCACTAAAATGTTTGTAGAAAATGACATGGTTGAACATGTTTATCATGTACTAGTTAATGTTAGACATCTTAGCTCACTGCTTTATTCAGTATTTTGAATGTGTTGTTCAAAGATCTTAATTATCATGGTGTATTTGAAAGAGTTGGAAACTCTTAGACAACTTTGAAATTTTTTATTATATTTACATATATACTCTTAGACAAATTTGACATTTTGTAACTTGATATATATATATATATATATACATTAAATTTTTTATTGTAGATTACCTTTATTTATCATGATGTTGAATCAATTTTTTAATTCTAGCATGTTGTAGCTTGTTCGTATATATAATATTTTTATGTTTTAGTTGAACTTTAATATTATGTTAGTTTTGCATTATAAAATTTATGGTAATTAATAAATTATTCATTTCATGACTATATTTACTACCAATTAATGGAAACTAGTAAATAAAAATGACTAAATATATGACTAAAGTAATGACTAAATTAATGACTAAAGTAATGACTAAATTAATTACTAAATATATGATTAAATATATGACTAAATTAATGACTAAATATATGACTAAATTAATGACTAAATATATGACTAAATATATGACTAAATATATGACTAAATATATGACTAAATTAATGACTAAATATATGACTAAATTAATGACTAAATATATGACTAAAGTAATGACTACCATGACTAAATATATGACTAAATTAATGACTACCATGACTAAATAAATGACTAAATTAACCAAATCAATGACTAAATCAATGACTAAATCAATGACCAAATCAATGACCAAATTGATGACTAAAAATAAATGACTAAATAAATGACTAAAATAGTTTAGTCATAAATTTAGTGGTGTTATAAATGACTACAAATAAACCACTAATAGTCACGTGACTAAACCTAGTCATTTATATACAATTTTTAGTAGTTTATTTAGTCATATATTGTTGTTTATGTACTAGTGGGTGAGAAGATGACACTTAGGAATGACTTTCTCACTAAGCCACCTTTTGGTTACTCACCCAACGGACAACATGAAGTTTCGTTGCCTCAGAGTGAGCATGTGTTTTGGACAAATGAATTAGATCTAATCCACATTGCATTGGACAAATGATCGAGGCTTGATCCACCTTTTTTATATTTTTCACTTATGCTTGTTTTTGTTTTTCTTTCTTTCACATTGTATGTTTGTGTATCTTGATGTTGCATATCATACACCTTGTGTGTGTCCCTTTGTGCTTATGTTAGTTTTCCATAATATCTTGATCTTAGGGGCTTGCACAACCCTCTTGGTCATTGTAATCCTATCTTGCTACCATTGGTACATTTGGACCCCTCTTGATGCGATTTTGTCTTCTTTAGTGTGAGTTGAAAGCAAGTTCCTCCTCTTGCTAAAATGGGGGCGAAATGTGGCAACAAAAAAGTATCCCTTTTTCACTTGATTTGGGAATGATTAATATTAAAATAAACCTAATATCACCTTGATATAGTGTAGTAATATGTTTTACACATTCACATTGAGTTTAGGGTCCTTTTAAGCTAAATTGACCTAACCTTGCCTTAATTTAATGTTGTAAAGTGTATTTATTTTCCCCTTCACATTAATTTTAGGACCCGTGTAAATTAAATGCACTTAATTATACCTTATTTTGGGTTTCGTAAAGTGTATCCTAATGCTTTCACACTAATCTAGGATTTCATTAAGTAATTGGGCTTCTTTATGCCCTATTTGGCCTTATTTTACATCCACAAGCCTTAATTAATGCATCTTTTCAAGAATAATATCAACATAAACCAACATACAATCATAATTCATGTGTTTTTAGGTTGTGTGACATAGATTTAGTGATATGGGACTCATACACCACTTGTGGTGTATGAGTCTCACCTAAGTTTTAGGGCCCCAATCCTGATTTTGCATCATTTAAGCATTTTTGAAAAATGTGTCCCATAATTAAGCCTAATGGGACTCATACAACACTTGTGGAATATGGGTCCCGTGTAGCCCAAAATAAAATTTAATTCAAATTCTTGGTGGGATTTTATCCTCCTAGATCTAATGTCAGCTTGTAGTGTTGTAATTTTGGGAAATTTTGCATAAATAAGTATCAATACAGGGTTATTTCACTCATTTTCACCTAAGACTTTCAAGAGAGCATTCTTAATAGCAATTTTATGATTACAATAGTTTACAAGACTTCATAAAAGCATCAAGAGAGTTTACAAGAGAATTTTTAAAGCATTTAAGGGCATATTTCTTCATCAATTGTTGCAGCAATTCAAGATCCATCATCAAGTCAAGATCATTAAGCATCAAGCATGTTGTTGAGCTAGTGTTGTGATGTAGCATTGAAGATCCATTTGCAAGCATAGTTTCATATCCATATTCAAGGTCAAGATTTGCATCCTTCATGGTCACTTCATGTTAGATTGTAGATTTACAAGACATCATTCAAGGTTTTATTTTTTATGTTTCATGTTCTTATTTGATTATCTCATCATTTTGTTTAATTACGTAAACCCCTATTCACTAACAAATTAACAATTTTTTTCTCTCTACATGTGTAATTACAGATCTAGGTGCTTGGAGCTTGAGGATCCTTTGAAGATTAGGCTACAAGGTTGAAGAAACTCATGCAGTTATCACATGGTTGGAATCTTCCCTAAAGGGTTTTAGACCTAGAAATAAAGTGTGGAAGGAAGAGGAGAGTTTAGAGAACAAATTCAAGCCTTAACCTCCCAAAAAAGCTAAGTGGGATTGATATGCCACTTGTGGTGTATGAGTCCTAGTACAAGGATTTTTCTAGATTTTAGTGGATTCAGGTCATACACTGTTAGATTCCAATTTTGGCACAAAAACCCTAGTTTGGGACTAAATCACCTAGACTAGCGTATGAGTCTCGGTGGGAATCAAACAACAATTTTTCAAGGTTTTGAAGCTTTTTTTGACCTCATCACTCTTCTAGGTGCATCTTTTTTTATTTTTAGTTTGATATTTTGTGTTTTAGTTTCATTTCGTAGGTCATCTAGTTAGGTTTTGCATGGTATTTTGCATGATTCATTCATGTCTCCTATCTTTCCAAGCCCTAGCTTGGTGGATAGCCCCTCTTTGGTTTCTAATCAAACCGTAGGACACCCTATTGCAAGATCTCTTTCTCCTACTTCATCCTTGGATTGAGATCACTAGGGTTTCCTTGAATGACAGAGTGAGGAAGATTGTTGTTCTATGTTGTAAACCATAAGCAACACCAATTTTCTATCTTTCACAAAGAATCATGAAGATGTCTCTGAAATATACTCATGTGCCACCTTTTCCATGGTAGTTGATGATGCCACAATCAAATTAGGTACTTATCTGATGAATGAAGAAGGTGACAAAGGAAGGACTATGTTGAAAATGATGCTGAACAATATATCCAAATACAAAGATGGTTTGACAACAGTAGTGCAATGACTATCATAAAAAAGGAGATATAACCCCTCAAATGTTTCCTCCAAAGATGAAATGTGAGACTCCAAAAATAAGTTTGAAATACCCATCAAATAATCATCCCACAAAGATATATCAGAAAGATTATGATTTACTTGTTGCAAAGAATCACTAGAAGCTTTCAAAGAAGCAATTTTGAAATATGATGTTCAAGCAACAAAAGATAGATGGTCCTTCTAAACAAGAATTATAGGATCCTTAATCAATGATGGTCCTACATAAGGAATCACTGAAGGTGAAGGATCAACAACTATCTTTGATGGAGAAGAATAATTTGAAGAAACCTCATCATCCTCATCTGAAGATTCAAAGTACTCTAAAGAATCAAACTCCTGAATATCATCATGGTCATAGGGTATCCTATCTGAAATATGAAGAGGTGCAAAAGGTAGTCTAAAACAAGATCATTTTGGAATGGATGAGTATTAGGATCTCTATGCATCTCCTAAATTTTATTCCAAAGAGCATGAGGACACTCAAAATAAAAAAGAGAATTCAAAATGTCATCATCAATGTGCATAGCAATAGCTGCTAAGACATGATCCCTTTTGCAATTCCAAGAAAATTTCTTACTACCAGTACTTGCAGGAGGAATAAGACCATATAAATGTGGAAAAAAATGAAACCAACAAAGATTTTTTATGATGCCATATCTCCATTCTTTATAGTTTCCCCTTTTCAATATGATTAGAGAAGGATGAAATTAAAATCCCTTAATGAACTATGATATATATCCATAATTACAAATATCAAAACCTTCAACAATAATTAGAAACCCCCAAATATGATGAATATTGCAAATGAAGCCTTCCTAAAAAGATAAAACTTCTCTAGGTGTTAGGATGTCCAAGTAATCAATCATAATGTGATATTTGTAAAAAATAATAAAATATACCTAAGATTAAATTTGGAATAATTGTATGTACATAAAAATAAAGCTCCTTAATACCTTTCTGATGCCACAAGAATCACAAAAAATGGAGATGCAAACATAAAATTTATAAGCTCAAAGGTCCAAATGGGAGATCTAACTTTAAACAATAATAAAATGCATTTAAAAAAAATATGGAACTACCTAATGCAAAATACACAAAATAAACTTTCTAATGATATTTCATTCTTGAAAAATGGACTTCTATGTGAAAAGATATGCCCCCCAAAAACCTACTCTATTAGGGTTTGAGGGAAAAAGATTTAAGCACCTTGAGGTTTGGTTGGCAGTCCCTCATGTGACTGAGCACTCTATGAATTGGTTTAAAAAACCTTGCTATCGCTAGCGATAGATGAGCGAAGGAGGTGCCACTCGTGGTGGGCAATAGGTTCCCACACCACTCAGATGATAAGCCCTTGCATTCTTGGAAAAACCACCCGCTCGAGCTCTCCATGACTGCACCCCTTGTATACTTCATTGATTTAACCTATCATTTTTAGTTTTTTTCTTGAATTTTTAAAAAAATATAAATCATACTTGACATGACAAGTGGTGTAGGGTGATGTAGACAAAGGAAAAACTACACAAAGATTATCCAGGTAGGAAATTTTTTTGTAGAATATGATTTATACCAACCTAATTTCCCTATTGATTGGTCTACCATTGCTAGCAATGGTATGAATCATACTAATGCATATACAGATTTGAACAAGTGTAAGAACGAAATTAATGACATGGGTGGAAAATTTCTCTGAGGCTTTGGGGTAAAAGTCTCCAATTTGGACAAATTGACAATCAATCTTGGGGTTTTTGGGCCTTCTAGATGCGATGGTAGGGTATTTTTTAACCCAAAATTCCCTAAAATTGTAGCTATTTACCATATTTGGCAACCACTTTTGAGCTTCAAACCCTCATAGATCTAGCCTCACATGTCCGATTTGGATGAAATCAAATGAAATACTGAATTTCTTAGACTCTTTGAACTCAATGGTAACCTTAAATTTATACCAAATTACACCAAAATTAACTTATAATATAAATCCACAAAGAAAAAACCCCCAAATATGGTATTCTATCAAGTTTTTTGATTCTCTAGGTTATCATATGATGCAAGATAAGTGCACACTCAAATTTTAAATATCCACCAATATTTTCAATCTAGCAATATATTCACAAAATTACCCTTAGATTTGAGGAGTCTGTAGATCTAAAGCTTTGATACCATGTAGGAGCTAAAAAATAGCTCACACCCCATGATCACTTGCAAAACAAAACATAACCTTCCATAAGAGAGTATGGAAAGATAATAGCTTGCTTGATCTGATATGATTATATATGTACAAAAACTTTTCTTAAATAGACAAGATAAAGGATAAGATTAGACAAGATCATGACATGTGTCTTAATACTATAACATGAGACAACTAACTCAACAAACAAATTAAATGACCTAGGACACAAAAATTAAATGACATAAGATAAACTAAAATATAAATGACAGCTAAGACTTCTTGAAATATTCATAGGACCTAAGTAAACTTAACATGTGAATATGACCTACTAGTGAGCTAGATAGGTGAAACACCATATTCACACCAACATCACTAAGCTAGTGGTCCAATATCTTTGAAAACCCTACACAATGGTGTTGTTGAATATTATCACAATGAGAGGCACGAGGATTCTCACCCCCCATTAAAGGTATCTACCCTAAATTTTGACTAAGTCCTTTGTTTTTCCCATACCTAGATTCTTAATATCAACCTTCACCTCTTTCAAGGTGAAAAACATAGTTTATGTGATGACTAAAAGAGAGGGCCTAACTTCTTTTTCTTTATCATAAAGTTTCTATACATAATTAAATCATTAAATAGTTGTGATGTTATTCTCTATCTTTTTTTCCTTGACTGAAGTTCCCTCAAAACTAATTTTGGGTTATTTTTCTAAGGTACATTTGATTTTGGCATCTTGCATTCATGAAATTTTATTTTTTCACTTCTATGATCTACTTGTAAATCTTCATGCTCAAATTCTCTTTAACTTTCTCTTTCAAAATTCTAATTTCCATTTTATAATCATTTTCCAAAAAAACATTCAACAAGAAAAATTATTTCAAACTTCTTATTTTTTCCCCTCTCACACTTCTCAAGTGCATCATGAATTAAACTACTTTGAGCATTATTGTTTAGGCCTCAAGAGAAAATTGGTTAATTTATTTTGGATGACTAGCTACACCAAACTTCCTTGAAGATATTACAATTTTCTTGGGTCCAAATGAATGTGAGCTATTAAAGTTTGCTACCTTTTTCCATCTATATAGTCCTTAAAAAACTTGAATACAATCGAATTTTAAATTCCACATTTGGACATGGATCATGACCTCTTATATATTTTTAATCAAGATTTTGAAGCAAATTTCATAATCCACTACACTTCCCCATTATAAGTATTCTATGTAAATATTTTGGATAGAATAGAAAAATTCTAACATCCATAAGACTAAACATGGCCTATGGGACAATGGGCCCTACTATTTTTTACTTTATGATGTGCTAATCTTCTACTATTCAATTCAACAATGAACTCTCCCATTCTCTCCATTTTCTCCTTACTAAATAATCCATGAAAAGGTGCTTAAACCAAGTTACTTATTTACATGATCTAGATGTATTTGTACACACTGCAATCTAGAATAAAGTAATTTTCATTTCCACTATCCCCACAATATAATAGGATCTACCATATTATGCTAATGTAAGAAGGGTTTCTATGTAGATTTTTCACAAACTATTTTTTATAGAATAAGGGGATTATGAGAAGAAGAGATCTATGTTACATTATCAGTTAGAATATTGTGTAAGAAAATAAGATTCCCTACCTTTTATATTTTATATTTTAAGAGGATACTTTTGAGGTAAGGTTGAAAGTTTCAACTACCCACTTCTTAAATTTTTGTTTCCAAATATCATTTATCTATAACGTTTTAAATTATTTCCAATAATTACTACCAATAAATTATACCTATAGTTGTTTGTATTTTTATATAATTATAGATTTAACTAAAGATATAGAAATCCGTTTAACTAAAAGGTAATCGTGAGACCACCAACTTCATCAAGTTTCAGGGCTTAACGTTTTAAGCTTTCCCATTATTAAAAATTCCATAAGACCACCTTTTTCTAAAAAATAGTATAAATTCTTAACAATTGTAGCATAAAAATTTTCACCCCTAACAATTTCACACTAGGTTTAGCTCCCCCTATGTGCTTGGACCTAATTATGCTCTTAAATTACCAATTTTGTGGTTGTTTATGTGAAATTAGAATATTGGGAATTAATATTTAATATTCATTTAATAATAACAAAATCCCTAGAATAGTTCTAGACTAGGGTGGTACCAGCCTTGTCTAGCCTATTTTGGCCCAATTTAAAATATGCTATTGTTGGTATTCTAACATTTACAATTTTGAATTCATTTATCCAATTTTGATAATTAACTTTGTAGGAAAATGAATAAATGCTTATAAATACAAGTCTACCATTTGAAATAACAAAGAAATTTATATTTTCCAATTGAGCATACAAAAAAGTATTCAAGAGCATAATTAGCAAAATTTACAATGCTTATTATCAGTCAAGATTAATGTTTACAATGCATCAAGTTCATGTGTCAGTTTGTTCATGTTATAAGTTCATTTCTTTTGTGAGTACTAACACCTATAGGACTTTTAATCAAGCAAATAATTCTCCTTGGATGAGATGAGTATAATGAATTCAGTCTATTGAGGAAAGTAGATCTAAGTGGTAAGTTGCAACACTTATCATTTATCTCTTGTTTTATCCATTTTTCTTTTGCTTGATCAAGGGTAAGCAATTTTTACATCATCATAGTTGGTGTGGAGGTGGAAACATCAAAACAAGGTATGACTTAGGAAAGCCCCTATACAAAACAACTATTTCTCCCCTCTCTTGTATGTAGGTGGCATATCTGAAGCGGATTTGGGAGAAGATGAGGAAATAATTGGATGATAAACCATTCAATCCTACTTCAAAAAATTAGTGCAAGTGGAATTAATCATCTACAAAGGAAGTTTTAGAGTTGAGTTTAGGAAGGAAGAACCTATATACTATTGAAACATAGAAAAATAGGGTTTTATCAAAGTGAATGGATCGAGATGATAAACCACTAATTTTCATTGTGAAACATTCATTTATGAAGGCCAAAATGCCAAAATAATAATAAAAAATAGCCCTAACTATTATAGAAATGAAAAGGGAAGTTTTGAGAGGCTAGAACGATGTGTACCTTGCTGCAAGAAGCCTATTTTTAGGTCACAAAGGACTCATCCGCCTTTAGTGGCGAATGGGTCCCTATTAGGGTTTATAAAATAGATATTTGGGTTATGTTCATTGATTCTTTCACTCTCAAATCCTTAGTCATCTCTCGAAAACCTATAGCAAATTTTGTAGCCTTCTTTCCATGTTCTTGCACTATGAATGATAACTTTGCAACTTGACAACTTTGACAATTTTGCTTCAACTTGTTCTCCACTTGATCTTCAAACTGTAAATCTGAAAACATACATTTAAGAGAAGAAAAAATTGTTTATTGTTAGTGAATAGGGGTTTTCCTAAGTCAAACCCCTTGTAGGTAATTAAACCAAATGATGAAATAATGAAATTGAAGCATGAACATAAAATGATGGAATGTTGATACCTTGGAAGTTGTCTTGGAGTATAAATCTGAAAACTAACATGTAGTGGACATGAAGAATGTAGATCTTGATCTCAAATAAGATGTGTAACAATGCTTGCAAGTAGATCTTCAATGCTACATCCACTATCTTAGCTCAACAAGATGCTTGAATGCACTATGCCTTTGACATGATGAAATGATCTTGAATTGTTGCAATAAGACTTTGATAATCTACCCTTGAATGCCCTTGAAATGCTCTACAATTATCTTACTCTTGATCTCATGAAGTCACATAAAATTTCTAGGAGAAACAATGTGAATTAACCCTATATTGATACTAAATCTAGAGATTAACCCCAAAATTCAAATAATTCAAGCCGACACTAGATCTAGAATTGAAAAGAATTAGAATCTTGCCAAAATTAAATTCAAAAGGGGTGTTGTATGTGAGGAGGACCCATTCACCACTAAAGGTGAATGGGTCCTAGCACAAGTTTCTAGGACCTTGCTTCAGGGGGGTGGAAAGAACATCGAAAACCCACCTCAAAAATGCATAGAAAGGGGGGTCATATGTGGAGAGAACCCATTTGCCACTAAAGGTGAATGGGTCCTAGCACCATTTTCTAGGACCTTGTTTTTTTCAAATTAAATGTTATGCAATTTGATTATTGAGTGTTGGGATAGATCCTTCGAAAGGTGTCATGAAGAAGGCTTAAATTTAAATTAAAGGGGCTAATTAAGCTCAATTAACCACAATTAATTAATGAAACCCTATATATGTGTGAAAGTGTACTACAACACTTTACAACACCCTAAATAAGGTACAATTTAGGTACATTGCATTAAAAAGGGACCCTAGATTAATGTGAATGTGTACAACACATCACAACACTAAACCAAGGCATTATTAGGTTAATTCAATATTAACTATTCCCAAACTAAGTAAGGAAAAGGGATACTTTTTCTGTTACTACATTTTTCCCCCACTTTAGTGAGAGTTTACCCCCATGACAAAATCACATTAAAGTAGACATTCAAGACACTTTAGTATGCAGAAATAACAAAGATACATATCCATACCCTGTCAAAGGCCAAGAAAAATAAAGGATCAAGCACAACCATTCCAACATGATGTGGAATAGGGTTGTTTTTCCATAACATATGCCACTCACTCTGGGGTAGTGGAACCTCAGTCGGTCCAATAGATGAGTTATCCCAATCATGTATGCTCACTCTAGGGTAGTGGAACGTTAGTTTGTCTACTAGGTGAGTTATCCCAACGAGGTGGTTTAGTGAGAAAGACAATGCCAGTGTGTCAATTTTTCACTGTACAATGAGAAAGCCATGATAGTGTATAAAATTCTCATCATACTAACCATACCAAAGCTATCTTCCTAATAACTTCAATAAGGTACCACAATGCTATGCTTTTGTATGCTTTTGAATGTCATGTCTTATAAGTTTTTGTTAAAGGGTATTTTGCTTTGTTCATATAAGGTCTTCTTCTTAGGGAACATCATTCCTAATGTCTCCAAGAGAGGACAAGCCAAGAATATTAGATCACCACTTATGGGATGCCACTTGTTACACATCATTCCACAAAGGGAGATCACATGCTTAGAAATATCACACTCTTGGAGGACATCAAACCCAATGACACCACCAAGAAAAGAACACGTCACAAGAAAAAAGAAAATCACACCATGAAATATGCCAAAATATGTCATCAATGTATGCCACCAATTTAAAGCAATTGCTACACCATTATTGTTAAAATTGCTTTAAATTAAGCACTTTTTTTCCCTAATACATGAGAGCTTTCCTCAGGAAAACCCTATGCCAAGCCATACATTTCAGAAATAAAGTTGCATCATGAAATAGGAATGAACTCGGGTTGCCCCCAAAAATACATAAGGGATCTATGGATCATCCAGGGTCAGTATGTTTGTGCTACATCATTGTTTTAAAAGCTCAAAATTGTCATCATTCCCCAAATACTCATAGAACTGGAAGGATGACACAAAGAAAGTGAAAAAAAAGAAAAAGCCTTTCAGTTCAATATGGAAGAGACCTAAATGTCTTGATGCCTTACATCATCCTCAAAAGGAAAACATAAGACAACTGAAAAAGATAAAGGAAAAGCTTTTGGGTCAACATAGAAAGGACCTAAATTTATTAACGCCTTGCATCATCCCCAAAAGGAAATCACAAGACAAATGAAGAAAATGATGTTTATGACATAGAGAAGAATGTAGGTACATATAGAGGAATACACATAGAGAGAGAGAGAGATGCATCAAGAAAAACATCAAGGGGGATCACATTATGCACATGAGTAAAAGAACAATAGTGTGTCACACTTTTGGCCAAATAAATGGTTTCAAGCGAACTATTTTTGGTTGGAAGGTATTTGGTCAAGTGGCTTTCAACCAAAACCATGTGGCACTGACATGGCAAGTACCTTTTCGGTCAAAGAGGTTTTGACTGAAAGCCACTTGGCGGGTGCATGAAGCTGGGTACCAATTTTCTGGCCACTTTTCAATTTTTTTTAAAAAACACGCTCGTGTTATAATGCACTCGCGTTATTTTGCGTTGACAACAAAGGAAAAAGTGAAATTATTTTCCTTGGAATACCAACCCAAAGGCTTGGAGGGCATTCCCAGCAAGGCCAGAGACGTGTTTTTGCAAATTCTACATTTTTTCACATAATCGGGTATGTGCTCACCATCAAGATTGCATCTAGTTCAATATTGACAAAATTGAAAACATGGGTAATGTTAGGTTCTCTCTTAGCTATCCAACGATGTAATTTTTTTTCACTTTTTGACAATGTTAAGCCTCTCATCCATAATTTCTTTTGTTTGTATGTTTGTTTTTTTGCAAAAAGCAATGTTTGGTGTTTTTTTGTTATAAATTAACCGTTCATCAAATTTTCAAATAAATTACATTTTTAGAAACTAGACTCCATTCTACAAATTTTAAAAAGAAAAGAAAAGAAAATTAATTATTTTCTAAAATTTGTAGGGGGAGCACGGCCAAAATTCTACTTTTCAGGAAGTGCCCACTTAGAAAATTAGTAAAAAATCAAATATTCATTAAAAATTTATTAAAAAAATTGTGCATCAACTAGATGCTGTTAGCTAACTTCTAACTATAGCGATTTTAAAAATACTACAAAATATTTCATCGTGCTTCGAAGGTCATACAAGAGTTACTATGTTATGTTTTTCTGACAAAAACAACACCAATTTCTGTACATCCCTCTTTTGAACCCCTTAATCTCAACCATTTTCAAAATAAATTAGTAGTTTAGAAAGTAGACTCAAAGCACTTTGATCCTTGTTTTTGTTCCATCTCAAAATTTTGAGTGTAACTATCCTCAATTTCACGTCCAAGGTCAACATTTCCTGATTTCAGAAAAAAAGTGGCCAGTTAAGCCCCCTTTTTGGGAACCATCTTGGTGCTCAGTCGAATATGTCTAACCAAAAACATGAAAAAAGTGAGTGTATCTAGTATTTATAGCTTGGAAATATCAAGACAATTTCAGCCAAGTATGTTTCGGCTAAAACATGCTCGACTAAAACATACTCGGTCGAAACATGCTTGACCGAAACATACTCAGTCGAGCATGTCTAATTGGCATCCTACTTGGCAGCCAACTCACCTTTTTTCAAAATTTTCTAAAACATTCAACTTTGGCAGAGTATTTCCCCAGTTAGAATAATTTATCTACAAAAAAAAAACCCTTTTGTAGAGCTCGGAGTGGTGAATCCAAATATATATATATATTTTTAATATTTTGATTAGTTTTAATATATTTTATTTTTAAAATAATGCAAGTACGTTGTTAAAATTAAAAAAGAGGTTGATTAGAAATTAAAAAAAAATAGTAAAACATATTAAAAAAATTTAAATCTTATATGGGCACAATAGGAGAGAGTCTTCTTCAAAAGGGTATAATTCTTTTTTCTGAAAATGATTAAAAAAATTGAAAATAGTTGACGACCCATGAAAAATGTTAAATTCTAACATGTTTGACTTTAAAACTTTATTATGAGAAAAATATACATCAAATTTTTATTTATTTTTTATGCACAAAATATTGAAATTACCTATTTGGAGAAAAAAAATTAGGGAGAAATGATTTTTTTTTTCAATTTGTTTCTTAATGGCCCATGAAGTCACTCTTTTCTGAAATTTTCAGCATTCCAAAATTGTCCTTAAATTGATAAAAATATAATGAAATTGTTAAAAAAAAAAGGTAAAAAAATTATAGGAATAAACTTCATCAAAAGTTCTACATTTCATTCTAAGTTTACACCATTTTGAAATTCAAAACATAAAGACCACTTTTATGTGGTCGAAGTTTAGAATTTTTTTTGCTGTTGGCTGATTCCTTTATAAAGTGTGACACAGGTTTGTGCTTTTACCCACATGCAATCACATTAAGAAACATGAAAAAGAAAAAGACTAGTAGGGAACATGTGAGTCAACCTAGAGTAGGTCGCCCACATCCCAATCTTGGTCTGTATAAATGGAAGGTGGATAACTAGCCAAAGGGACAAGAGCAAGTTTTGAACTAGGGGAAGCACTAAGTTCAACACTCTTTTTAGGAGATTTGGACCATTTAAGTTCACAGAAGAAGAAAATAATGTATTCAACTCATTATGCACTTCTTCATCAATCTTTGTAATTTCAATGTCATAATCTAAATTAATCATAATGGGAGGTCAAATGACAACGCCCATGGAATGTTCTTGTTTATGTTGTGGTGAGGGTATATGATCATCATTCATTGCTTCAGGTAGGTTTATATTTTTATTTTCTATGTTGTTCTTGTCTTCTTGAGTTTGTAACTTACGAGCAATAACACGACATCTATGCCTACTCTCTCTAGCACTTCAATTTCATTTAATCGATTGTCAATTTGTTTTTGTGTAAGAATGGGTTTGTCAATTATAGGTTACTTCTCTTTCCTGAGAGGAATGGAAGAAACAACAGTAGTTTGTTCAACCACTTTCTCTTTAGATTTGTAAACTTGTTTGATTCTAGGAGGGATAGTGGGATTATTTTGATTAACTCATGGTCTCTTGCAAGAAATGGTGGCAGGTTTTTCTATGGGTTGTTCTTGGATGTTCAGAAGGGCTTTCAGTTCAATCATTGTTTCATCAAGGATAGGTGTTTCAGTTATAGGTTGAGGCATGTTTTGAAGGATGATTCTGCTATTTTATTTGCCTTGAACTTTTGATATGATTTGAAAAAGAAGTCTTCATGAGGTTTAATAGGTTTCATAGGCTCAGGGCAAAAGAAATCTAATAAAAAGTTCCCTTGGGCCTATGCAAGATTAAATCCACTATGATGCACAGTCAAGATATCATTACCAAATGGAAAATTTAGAAATTTATGCACAATTGAAGGGAAAACATTCATGGAGCGAAGCCATGGATAGCCTACCTTCACATGAAATTGGTCTGATTACGGGATGATGATGAATGAGACATTTAATATTTTTGGTCCAACTTTTAAAGGGAGATCTATTGATCCAATCATAGGACAAGCAAAACCATTATGTGTCTCGATCCATTCTTTCGGTTTGTCATAGGTATCTTGATATAGTTCATGCACATATAAGAATTCTTCAATGATAACATTCTCTCCATGGATAGGATCAATTAATATCCCATTAGTGGGCTTATCATTGATTCAACTAGTTATGTAAAGAGGACCATCAGGGGCACATTTAAGTATTTTGTTTTGTGAGAAAGCAATGTCAAGAGGCTTTTTAGTTGAGCCCTTATGAGGTCTAGCTTCAATAAATGCTACCATTTCAATTGGTTGTTCTTCATTGATATCTTATATGTTTTCATCGTCTATTTCAACCTTCATCACGTCATTCTTCATTTCACTAGCTTTGACAAATGAAATAGTGTGCTTAGGCATGGGATTTGTAAAGATTTGTAAATTTTGGTGAGGGGCTACATACTTATTACCTTAATCATTCACACCTCCAATTTGAATTCAATTATTTTCAATAATGCCTTGCACAAGATGTTTAAGATGCTTATAGTATTCATGTCAGGTTCACCAAAATGTTCAACATTGAAAAATAGGGTTTTATCAAAGTGAATGGATCAAGATGGTAAACCACTAATTTTCACTATGAAACATTCAATTATGAAGGCCAAAATGCCAAAATAACAATAAAAGACTAACCCTAACTATTATAGCAATGAAAAGGGATGTTTTGAGAGGCTAGAATGATGTGTACCTTGCTTCAAGAAGCCTATTTTGGGTAAAAGCAAGAAGTTGGGTACACAAAAGGCTCAAAAAATGGAATTTTTTTGTTGTTTTTCATAATTTGTCACACTTGGACTGGAAATTTGAGGCACTTACACAATGAAACTTAAAAAAATTAGTAATTTGAAATTTATCATTTTGAATCTAGTTTCCAAATATGTAAATTATTCAAATACCCAGATTATAGAAATTAAATTTTGATAGGGATCTATAAAAACCACTTTTTAAAAGTCCCTTTTTTTTACCATACCAAGCATGTGTAGGAACAACACTTTTTGACCCAAATAAAAGTATTTTGCTAATTCCTTTTGGGAAAAGAGAGGCAACAACATGAAGATTGATGTGGAATTTTTTTTGTAATATTTTGTCAAGAATATTTTTTTTAATGAATTTTTATTGGCCTTAATTGTTGTTTTTAAAAATCAACATGTATAAACAGCATAATTTTACCTAAACTAGACATTTTTTTAATATTTTATTTTTCATTGTGTAGAGAATTGTCTGAAGTTTAATGCCATATAATTTTTTTTACAAGAAACTTAACCAATAAAAGTTATTAAAAAACAAAAAAAGCTTGATATTTCAGGTTTAAGGACTAGTTTTCTTAGGAATTAATTAAAAAATAGCAAACATAATCCGATCTTAATAAAACTTATATATTTGGAAAGTAGACATCGTTTTCTCTAATGGGTTTTAATTTTATAGATTCATTTAGAAAAAAAGTCCATTAGCCATATTGCCAAAGTTGGACATTCTTCTTCAATTTGCCTTATTCTTTTAGTTTTAGGTCAAAGGCTAAGGCTCGGATTGCCAAGCCTTTCCCAAGCCTAAAACCAAGGCTGCATGTGGGTTGGGGATTCAATTTTTAAATAACGCGTACACATTTTTTAAAAATGCGTACGCGTTACAAAACGCATGTGTTCTTTATTTTCTTGATTATTTAAAAAATAAATACTTTTTAGAAACGTGTACACATTTTAAAATGCGTACCTGTTTTGTGTTACAAAACGCGTATGTGTTTTGCATTACAAAATGCATACACATTTTAGAATGTGTACGCATTTTAAAATGTGTACGCATTGCTAAAAGTTATATAATTTTTTAAATGAATGACTTGTATGTGTTATAAAATGCATATGCGTTATAAAATGCATACATGTTATATAAAGCGTACATGTTTTTTAGTGCATACGTATTTTTTTAGGCTCAGGTACCCAAACCATAATGCATACACATTTTTTTAATAATGTGCACACATTTTTTGTGATATTTCTTTTTGTCCAAAATTTCCCCTCTTCGTGTACCCAACTTCTTGCACTTACCCTTTTTTTGGTCACAAAGGACTCATTCGCCTTTAGTGGTGAATAGGTCCTTGTTAGGGTTTCTAAAACTGAAATTTGGGTTTTGTTCCTTGATTCCTACACTCTCAAATCCTTAGTCATTAGCTCTCAAAAACCTGTGTCAAATTTTGTATCCTTCTTTCCATCTTCTTGCACTATGAATGACAACTTTGCAACTTGACAATTTTGACAATTTTTCTTCAAATTGTTCTCCACTTGATCTTCAACCTATAAATTTGCAAACATACATTCAAGAGAAGAAAAACTTGTTGATTATTAGTGAATTGGGGTTTTCCTAAGTCAAACCCCTTGTTAGCTGATAGGCTATTTGTGTCAACTTTGACTAGAATTTTCATCATCCTCGCCAGTTTTTCAATTTTCAGCGACCAGGGACAAGGTGGCAGGTGGGTTATAAGTTCAGCTACAATTTTCATTAGCCTCCCAGATTTTTTGGCTTTTGGTAACCGTGAAAAATGTGGCGGAGGCAGTTGTTGGATGCTTTGGGAATTGGGTGGCATTTTTCGGGCCACGTGGATAGAGAAGGCTACGAAAATTAAACACTGGTTCGCATCAACATTAATTGTTGTAGGCTTTGCGTGTATTGGGGATCGTTGTAATAACAACTTCCCTTTAACACCTTGGGGAACAAAACAAATGTTGGTAAATTTTCAATGGCACATTTTTTGGTGTCGTTATCTTGCTATACCTGCTATGAGAGATGAGAGAGAGGAGGGTTATCTTCTATGAGGTTGCAAGCTAGATTAAGTTTTGTGCAACTTCTGTGAAGGTAGGTGGATGCTATTTTTTATTTTTTGCAAGGGAGGGTGGTTGGAAATGCAAAAGAAATGTGTCGACCGCAATAGTATTTTGCCAATTTTTGTGCGAGTAAGTTGGCGAGAAGATGTAAGATGTTTCCTTCAAGTGAGTGGGAAGAGGTGCATGTGGAATAACCTCTTGGCGATATTGTTTGATTTGTGCTTGGCGGTTATATTGCTCTATTTGCAATAAGGTATTGTTGATTGTTTCAAATACCTTGTGTGATTTATGGTTTGCATTTCTTGTGAGTGGTTTTGTATGGACTTGATACTGTGATTTTTTGTGGGCTTGTGTTTATGGGTTCCATTATCTACTTAAATGTTTGGAGGCTTCGAGAAATAAGGCAACGTGGAGAAAGCTGGGGGAAAGGGGTTTGTTTGAAATGGCCGGCAAGAGGTGTATATGCAGAAAAAAATGTTTCCCATATTGTTTCATTGGATTTTCCATAAGGTGCTTTTGATTATAGTTATGTTGCTTAAGCTATATTATTCCATTTTGGAGAAAACGTTGTTGGAAAGTCTGTATTTTTTCAATTTTGGAGGATATTGTGTTGAGAAAGGACTATTTTTTACATGGGTTTGTTACTGTCAACTTTCATAGGGTTTGTGTTTAATGTTTGTGTTTGGTGACTATGTTTGTAACGAAATTAAATTGTAGAGGATATGGAGTTTTTTTCAATTGTTACTATATCTAGCTTAGCTTATATTGTGGCTTTCTGCATGTGGGTGGTTGTAGAAAGTGATGTTTGATTTATGGCTTTCATTTTCTGTTTTGGTTGGAACAAATAAAAAATTAATTAATGTTGTTGATTCTATGTTCAAAAGTCTGTATTTTTTCAATTTGCGGGGAGATTGTCTTGAGAAAAGAGTGTTTGTTGTGTGGGTTTGTTAGTGTGAAGCTTCATAGGGTTTGTGTTTAATTCTTGTGTTTTGTGGCTATGTATCCAACATAATTAAATTATAGAGGATATGGAGTTGTCGTGGATTGTTATTGTATAGCTCAACCTAGAATGTGGCTTCTTGCATGCGAGTAGCTGTAGAAAGTAATCTTGTTTGATTTATGGCTTTCATTTTTTGCTTATGGTTGGAATAGAATAAAATAATTAATGATGTTGATTCTATGTTTGGTTACATTAGTTATTATTGATTATTTTTTGTCCGCCTTAGGCTATACTAGGTATATTTTAGTATCAATATATATATGTAAAATTAAAATTGTTAAGGTTATGGACTTTTGGTGGATTCTTATTGTATACGTTGTTCTCTATTATGGCTTTGCAGATGTGGGTGGTTGTTGAAAGTAATGTTGTTTTATTTATGCCTTTAGTATTCTAGTTACATGGTTGGAACAAAATAAAATAATTAATAGTGTTAGCTTGTATGTTTGGTCGCATTAGGTATTATTGATTATTGTTGTCTATCTTAGGGCATATTGTGTATATTTTAATATCAATATATATAGGTAAGATTAAGATTGATAAGGTTATGGAGTTTTTGTCGATTCTTATTGTATAGCCTAGGCTATATTGTTGCTTTCTGGATCTAGGTGGATATTGACACCAATGGTGTTTGGTTTATGGCTTTCATTTTTTGGTTATGGTTGGAAGAGAATAAAATAATTAATGTTGTTCATTCTATGTTTGGTTACATTAGGTTGGTTGGTTTATTGCTTGCAGTTTGTGGTTATGGTTGCAATGGAATAAAATAGTCAATCCATTTGGCATTGTCAATTATAATTGTGTTGCGTAAGCTATATTGTTTCATTTTCAAGAAGGTGTTGTTGAAATGGCTATATTTTTTCCAATTTCTAAGGAGATTGTATTAAGAAAGGAGTGTTTTTTGTATTGTTTTGTGGGTTTTGTATGCGAGGCACTGTTGGAAGTAGTGTATGTGTATATTGTGGCTTTCTGCATGTGGGTGGCTATAAAGAGTAATTTTGTTTGATTTATGGGTTTCATTTTTTGGTTATTCTTGGAAAAGAATAAAATAATCAATGTTGTTGATTCTATCTTTGGTTACATTAGGTATTATTGATTATTGTTTTCTATCTTAAGCTATATGTATATTTTAATATCAATATATATATGTAACATTAAAAATGTTAAGGGTATGGAGTTTGGGTTGATACTTATAAAATAATTAATGGTGTTGATTCTATGTTTGGTTGCATTAGGTATTGTTAATTATTGCTCTGTTTCTTAAGATATGTTGGGTATATTTTAATATGTATATATTTGTGTGTATATATATAGATATATATGTATAGATATGTACATGTATTTTTATATATATATATATATATATATATAAATTTTCGGTAGGTCTCTCTTTATGACTTGCAACAGAGGAAAATGCTTGACCTTAAATCCAATTATCGTTGATTGTAACAGTGTTGATTTTCCATTAGGTAGTGTTGATTATTTCAAATATGTTATCTAATTTTTGTTATCTGGTGAACAATATTAATTATTTCATTATTTTATTATGTTCCAACAATAACCAGGAAATGAAAACTGTTGTGTTTTTTGCTGAATTTCCCCATCTGGGGTACCATTCAAACCAATATTGATTGATTTAGGGTTCACATTCTTGTAGTGTTGTTTTGCATAAGGAGTTGTTCATTATTGTTGGCTGCGTTAGGTTAACGTTGTTTGATTTATGGCTTTCATTATCTGTCTATGGTTGGAAGAGAATAAAATAATTAATGTTGTCCATTCTATGTTTGGTTACATTAGGTATTATTGATTATTGTTCCTTGGTCTGGGCTATATTTGTGTCAACTTTGTAGGGAATTTTTTTCCACCTCACATTTTTCCCTCTTTTCCTGGTGCCGAGGCAGACTTGGCAAATGGGGTATAGTTTGGTCAGGATTTTTGTCAACCCTGCCAGTATATGTGTGTGTGTGTGTGTGTGTGTGTGTGTGTGTCTATATATATATGCATATATATGTATGTATGTATATATATAAACGTGTATATATATATGTGTGTATATATATGTGTATATATATATGTATATATATGTGTATATATATATGTATATATATATAAATATAAATATGTATATATGTGTGTGTGTATGTGTGTGTATGTATATATATGTATATGTATGTGTATATATATATGTGTGTGTATATATATATGTAAATATGTATATATACACACACACACACATATATACATATATCCTCTACAATTTTATTCCATTGCAAACATAGCTAGAAAATGCAAACATTCAACACAAACTCTGTGAAAGTTGATAGTAGAAAACCCATACAAAAAACACTCCTTTCTAAACACAATCTCATCGGAAATTGGAAAAAATACAGCCATTTTAACAACACCTTCTCCAAAATCACTAGATACAGAAAGAAACAATATGGTTCAAGCTATACAATAATAATTTTGAACCAATTATTTTGTTGTGTTCCAATCAAAATAGAAAATGAAAGCCATAAATCAAACAAGATTACTTTGTACAACCAACCACATGCAAAAAACCACATATATATATATATATATATGTATGTATGTATGTATGTATATATACATGCATATATATAAATATATAAATATATAAATATATGTATGTATATATGTATATATACATGCATATATACATATACATATACATATATATATATGTATATGTATATATATATGTGTATATATACATGTATATATATTTATATATGTATATATATGTGTGTATATATATACATGTATATATATGTGTAAATATGTATATATATATCCTCTACAATTTTATTCCATTGCAAACATAGCCAGAAAATGCAAACATTCAACACAAACTCTGTGAAAGTTGATAGTAGCAAACCCATACAAAAAACACTGCTTTCTCAACACAATCTCCTCGGAAATTGGAAAAAATACAACCATTTCAACAACACCTTCTCGAAAATGGCTAGATGTAGAAAGGAACAATATAGTTCGAGCTATACAATAAGAATCAACCAATTATTTTATTGTGTTCCAACCAAAACAGAAAACGAAAGCCATAAATCAAACAAGATTACTTTCTACAACCACCCACATGCAAAAAACCACATTTATATATGTATGTATGTATATATATACATGCATATATATATATACATGCATATATACATATGCATATATATATATATATATACACACAATATAGTTTGAGCTATACAATAAGAATCAACCAATTATTTTATTGTGTTCCAACCAAAACAGAAAATGAAAGCCATAAATCAAACAAGATTACTTTGTATAGCCAGCCAAATGCAGAAAGCCACATATATACATGTGTGTGTGCATGTGTGTGTGTGTGTGTATGTATATATGTATATATGATAAATATGGCAGAGCAAACCTTTTGGAACCATTGATACATGCAAAAAAACACAAGATTTCCTTCAACTAGCTTCACTAGAATTACACAACATTCAATGCACTTGCAACTTTACAAAATCTTGCCCTTTGCACTCATAGCCACCTTCAACAACAACATACATCTCAGACTGACACTAAACAATATGGTATCGATAAATGTACAAACATTTGTTTTGTTCTCCAAGGAATTTAAAAAAAATGTTACTTGCACCAAGACCACTACATGGGAACCATAAAACAATTAATGCTAATGACATTTCGATGGCCTCCCGTACACTCTCATTATTTCGCCAAACTCCTCTATCTTCGTGAAAAAGGACCGCCACCTTTGACACGACATATAGGTTGCACAACCAGTGAATGCACTTCCACCTTGACAGAATCTTGCCATCCTTGGTCATAGCTACCTTGAATAGCAACAAAGAGTCCTAGAATGGCATAGAGCAATACATTGTTGGTAACTCTAGCAACACAATGAATTACCTATTTTTGGGACATTCGTAGCAAACTGAAGCCATAAATGGAACAATATAGCCAGTTGTTAGTGACATGCGAAAACCCACAAAAGTATGTAGTCTTTCCAACAACAATTGACACAATAAAAGAATATTATTCCCAAGAAAAATGTGGATTACATGCACTTCTACCTGCTTCCTTCAATAACAGGCCTTCACTCTTGTTGTCTTTTTCCTTCATTCTTTCTTCACAACTTGCCAAAGAACACCACATAATTGTCACATCTCAGACCTTTTGGAACCATTGATGCATGCAAAAAAAAATAGTAGACATAACATTAACTATTTCATTGCATTAATATATACATATATATACATACATGCCTATATACACTATAAATACACATTTTTATATATATGCATATATATACAAATATATATATATACACATTAAGAGATATAGTGGCAGATAGCTTATAAGTTCACTCAGAATTTTGGTCGGCCTCCCACTTCTTAGGCCTTCCAATCTTTGGTTTGCATCAACATTAATTAATGTATGATTTGCATGTACTAGCGATGGTCCTAATAAGACCAACGATAAATGGAAGCCATAAATGTAACAATTAAGCCTAACACAAACAACAACAGTGAACAATCCCTTATGGAAAACAACATGGAGCACATAACTTAACTATTTCACCTTGCATTCTGTAGGCCTCTCTTTGCATGTGACTAATACAATCTTAAAGTGTTATATATTCCTCCTAAATAGATGGTTAGATATATTGCAAGCGATATGAAGATGATTGTCTAACAGTAACCTTATAGTTTTACGTTATGTTATTTTACTTAATGAAGATGTATGTGCATGCGAATTATTGTATGAGATTCGAACTTATAAGATGAATTTGAAATAAGATAATTGTTGTGTCGTATTACATTGGAAGAGTAATTAGCTATGTAAATGATTCATGAATAAAGTTACAAAGATTCGGTTTACAATTAATGTTGTTTATTAATATGTCTAACTGTGCTTAATTATATTGTGCAGGAAATTAAATGAGTCGATGTGGGATTAACATTAAAGGTCGAGAAGATAACGGTGCTAGCATGAGAAGGGATAACCATCAAGTGCAAATAAAAAGACTTCTTGTTGAGGATATAAATTTAACTCCATCCGAGACCTAAAAGCAAGTAGAGTAAATGTATTGGAGGGCTAAGGAATCAAATATGCAAATAGGAGGATGGATAAATATTGGAATCAAATCAAATATATCTTTGGGAAGTTCTAAGTGTAGCCCTATTTGACTTAGAAGGGTTTGAGGTTATATTTTTGATTGGGTGATTATGTTTGAGTAGAATCCAATTGTAGGACATGTGATGTGAGTTTGGTTGGGGTTGGAACCCTTGGTCAGGATCAAAATTCGTATGGATTCTTTTGTGGGTTTTAAAAAGGGATTATTGAGTCAATTTCCTTGGTTTTTGAACAAGAATAGACCCCTAGGACCTATACCTATGGGTTTGGAACCTTTTTGACATGTGAACTTGTCCTTGGAGTGTGAAAAGACCCTTCAAAAGTCCACATTCATGAATGTGACGAATTCAAAAAGTGTTGGGGCTTGGGAAGTGTGACTTGTAACTCTCAACTTCCCACTCCCCAAAAGTTCTTGGAATTGGCACAAGACTCACACATGTGTGAGCACTTGTGGGAAAGAGTGTAGGTTTGGAAGATTCCTATATACCTCAAGAAGATGGAAGATTTGGGCATTGCCCACTTCTCCTCTTGGAGAACTCTAATGGAGATAGTAGAGAATGATCAAGATGGCTTGGAGAGGAAAGAAGGTTCAAGGAGTTAGCCTCCTCATATAAAGAGATAAGTATTCTCTCCTACTACTATTTCCCTTTGTTATTGGTGGTAAGGATGTGAAATATGGAATGAATCATGGTGGAGAATGGAAGGTAGAGAACTTAGATACATTAATTTTGTGCTATGTTAGTTTTATTTCTTTGTAAAAATGAGAAAAGACTCCATTTATCATCATGGAGTTAAGATAATTCCTTGCTCGGGGGTATGGCTAGAGCCTACGAGGCTCCATGACGCCATTATGGTAGGGTGGAGAGCAAGCTTGTATTATTTGACACTGTACTCATTTTATTTCAAAGTATTATTGTAAAATGAAAAGTTAGTATATTTTTGAACATATAAAAGAATATGGAAGGAAAGCTTGCAATTAATTGGCATGTAAATTATTGGTTCTTCTTAATATTATGATAATATTTAAAATTAGTGGTTTGTTGTAGGAGGCAATATGTAATAGGGCAAAACTACATTTATTGACATGTTAATCATTTTACTTCTAAAATTTTGCTGTTATTGCAAGTGTAAAGTCATGGGCTTTAGATTTTTCCAATAATAAAAAAAAAAAAGAAAAAAAAAGAGAGTAAAAGAGTACATGTAAGAATGATTCCATTATTTAAGCATAATGTCCTTCTCTTCTTATTTCAAAGAATGCAAAGGAAGAAAACTAGGATTATTTTCATATTTACTGTTGAATTAAAAATGTAATGGGCTGAGTATAAACCTGTGGGTATATATATATATAAATAAAGAAAAGTAGTAGTCTGTATGAAATATATATATATTCACTCTTTCTTTCATATTTCAAGTTAAAGTTATGCAACCGTAAGCAAAGGGTGATATGATAATTTATTGAAGGAATTCATTAGAACGTTACTCTGTTGTATGTTTGTAAAAAAAATTGTAACTGAAACATAAACCTTTCCATTGGTTATTGTATCTCTCCTCGGTAAACTATACCATGATAATATAGCAACCAATGTCCAAGATAGATTATGGAAAACAAAGTGTTGAGTAAACAACTCAGTATATTGTAGTTTATGTAGGAAACAATTCATGATAGGCTAAACACAAGCTACCTCAGTTTGTTGCACTCGACTAGCTAACCTGATTTGATTGAAAGGTTCAAGCCTCAGTTGGATACCTCTGAAGCCATATATTTATTGGTATCATTATTTACGCCTTGCAATCTTGTTTAAAAATGTAACCTACATTTAAGTCTAAGATGATGTATACTAATATATCACGATCTCATATTTCATGCCTCCCCTTTGACGTGCTTGGCCTCTATGCTTTAGTTGTTACATTTCTTATGTGGAAACTAGTAAGGCTTAACATAGCTCACCTAACATGTTCAATTTTAACATGGAGCTGAATACAATAGTGGATTCCACCGTCAATGCTTCAAACTGAAATGGGTAATGAGTCGAGCCCACAGATAGTTAAACGACTAACATGCTCCTAACATAAAGACTCTATGGAACATGAGAAAAAAAAAAACAAGACAAAAATAAATAAAAGAAAAATAAAATTTAAACAAAAGTAGATATGAGAGAAACATAAAATAAAGATCTCCACCTTACCTCTGGAAGAGATACAGAGGGAGCTGGGCTACCAAGCCTTTTGCTAAGTTTCACCAAAAGGAGGAGCTGCAAATTAACGTAATAATCCAGAATTATTATAACCCTTGTGGATAAAGATGTTTGCAATAGGAAGTTTAATATCTACTCCTATGTTTAATGTGAGATTGGTTTAATGATTACTGTGAGATCAATTCTACTGTCATAATAGTAAAGGCTAATAAATATTGGAATGATCATGCACAGCAGAAATTAGTGTCTCCTTTGGTTTTGAAAGAGGTTCCTAAGCTTATAGCCTTTTGAGGTCCCATAGCTACCCAGAGATTTCTCTTACGATTGCCACGCCTAGCCAATCAAGACAGTTAGAAGGTTCTTCGGCGCCAACGAAATCCACATAGGAGTTTAATGCAGAATTGTTGGGGATCAACACCAGCAGCTGTTTAATTAAACCTGTACCCAAAAATGAGAAATATTTATTGCTGTGATAGCCAATAAAATCATGTCGACAGTGTTGCAGATGTCTCGAGAAACAACTAATATAAACATGGGTGTTGTCATGTACTAATATTGTGACTAGCGTGTTTTATTTATAGACCAAAGATGTATGCTGGGAGTATCGAGAAAATCCTCCAGCATTATACACAGAGGGAGTACAAATATTCATATCTTGTGCAGGATGTTGAGATGAGAGTAAACGGTGGCACTGTCAAAAGTTGAAATAGGTGAAGTGAAAGAGAGCCTAAAACCCACTTCCAGATATCAGGCTCCTTCACAGTGTGTATTTGATAAACTAATTAACAACAATAGAGTATATTGAATACTTGCGCTATGTATAGAAGGCTTCCTAACTTGATTGGTTTTGCTCATGCATAAAAAGGCGCACTACATTGCATTTATTATATCTCTTTCCCTTGTCGTCCCTAGTCGTGGGAAGTCCCATCGACCTCAATAGCCCATTTCGTTCCTATGTTAGTACCCATAGGATGATATTATTGGTTGGAATAACGAGATGTCAGTACACTGTTCTTTGGCCCGAATTTTTGCTATAGGATATTGTTCACTAGAAAATAGGTTGCAGGATTCTTTTGTTCTCACCATATCAGGGCCAGTCCACCAAGTAATAAGTAGTGGACAATGCTGTAAAGCAACGACCTTTATTTTAGATGCCACCGGATTCCTGATCTGACGGTGAACCCCTTGTATGAGTGGGAAACCATACTCTTTCTCTTTATATAAATAGATGATATAGTAACAGTATGCTATCAGCACATGAATAAAATGATTGCTAGTGCTTGATGGCACAATGGGGTAGGCTTAGCACAGATTTTTAATATTAAATCCTTACTGATAGTAATAGGATATGACAGTTATTTTGGACGCTACAGTTAATATATCCTTCAGAATTTAACATTAATGTTTACTATTCCCATTAACAACATTAACTCATTATTATTACTTTTAAAATGAGGACACTTTAATTCTGTATGCACATGACGTTATATTATGCACTATGACTAATTTTAATAGCAACTATCTTTCACGGGAAACGTGGATATGAATAATACCGAGCTTAATATTGTAAGGTGATTACATTATAAACAATGGATATAAAGATATGTTTATACGTATGAATAGTCATCTATAAAAGAAAGAGAGAAAAGTAAGAAAAGAGAGTCTTAAACTTCTTTATTTATATGGATCACATATACATACAGAAACTTTTCTTTATATATAGGTATTATTTCATTTTTTATTTTTTTTGGTTGTTCTTATAAATATCTCTTTTAAGTTAAGAAAGGTAGATTAAGATCTCTTTATTTGTATTTTATATATATGATATAAAATGTGAAGTTTAATTATATTATTTTAGTGAATGAAATAAATATATAGATAAAAATAAAAGTAAAAATCTAGATTAATAATATATATTAGTATTTTGTTATAAGTTATTGCAATAAATAAGGTTTTTATGTTTTCTTCTTTTATAAATATTTATTTATTTATATGAGACTAAAAGATCAAATAAATTAGTATGTACACAAGTACATAATATTTACACATAATTATATTTTGATTTTAATGGCATAAAGTTAGAATTTAAAAGAAAACAACTGAATAGATGGGTGTTGCTTATGTTTGAGTAACAATGCAGGACTCGAACCCTTACTATCCTACTTAGGAAGGTAGTTGGGGTCTCCACTAACAACGAGATCAATGATTTGAATTTAACTGTCATTGATCTATATGCTCTTGCATTACACACTTCAATTAAAATATTAGGAAGGTTCATGATGTGACCTTGTAAAAGGAGTGCAAGGTGTGTCACTATATCAATAGAATATTATATAAACCTATTGTGTTAAAGATTCAAATTGCTAGGTTGCCATATACTCTCCCTTGGAGATTAACCTATCAACACGTTGTTAGATTGACCTGTTCAACCCTATTAATCATAAAGGTGTTATTTAATTTAATGTTAGTCAGTTGAAGGTAAACCAATGTGTAGAATTAGAATATTAAGGATTTTCCTTGTTATGTGAAAATGATATACATTCATGTCCTTTCTTCTAGTGACTTTCCCACTCTCTACCTCGAGAGATATATCGGTGGGGGTGAGCATGTGTGATGATTATTTAAAAATAAATAAATTATTAGTCATGTTTCTGCCCTAGTGTAAAAGATGGGCATTACAATCTAACTGGTATCGCCACAAAACAAAAGTTGTGAAGGAAACAATATTGTTATCCACACTCACATAGATGGAAAAACCCGCAAAATACTAAAAATGAGAGTGCCAAATGCATAGACAAACATACATGCAAAATCTGAACCATAAATCAAACAATATCGATGTCAAAAAAGTATTGCTATCTAGACCTACTCATATATCTACCTATGACCATAGTTGTATGTATGTCTCTATTTACATATGCATATACATAAACACACATGCATGCAATTCACATTTCCTTGTCCTATACAACTTACTGGTACATATGTGTGTAGATATTCGGTCGCCTGTTGGATATCTATGCATATATGCATACACCATTCAAAATTTACAACTATCTATGACTTATGCTAAATAGAAACAAAAACATGGCTTCCAACAAAACCTCACATATAAAACCCACAAAACACAGAAAGCTCCTAGTAACATACTAACTCAAAACCTTCACCACGAAAACACCAACCCTAAATGAATCAATATTGGTTTCAACCGTAAGCTAGATGGGGTGATTCACCAAAAAAACACAACACATTAACTATTTTCTAGCCATTCACAAAAGACTGTTATTGTCTTGAGTTTTATTTAATAGTTTACATGTACACACTGCTATCGTTCTAAGATAGTATTTACAAAAAAAATCAAATGTTTTTTGGAAAATCGACAAAAAGACAAGATATCTCAATTTCAACATTCACCAACTATATGTGCATAGATATATGTATCTTTCTGTATATATCTGTATATATATCTATATATATGTGTACATATATGTATCAAAAACATGGCTTCCAATAGTACCTCACATAAAAAACCCACAAAACACAAAAAGATTCCCCATTAACATACCGACTTAGAACCTTCACCATGAAAACACCAACCCTAAAAAAATAAATTCTAGTTTCAACCATAAGCCAGATGGGGTGGTTCACCAAAAAAAGACAATAGGTTAACTATTTTCTAGCCATTCACACAAGACCTTTATTGTCTTGAGTTTTATTTTATAGTTTACATGTACACATTGCTATCATTCTAAGATAGTATTTACAAAAAAATTCAAATGTTTTTTTGGAAAACCTAGAAAAAGACAAGATGTCTCAATTTCAACATTCACCAACTGTATGTGTGTAGATATATGTATGTATTTGTATATATGTGTATATATATCTATATATATGTGTACATATATGTATATATATAGGTATATGTGTGTGTGTATATATGTATTTCAATGCTAATGACATTTCGTTGGCCTCCTCTACACTTTGGTCATTTCATCGATCTCCTCTATCCTCACACCAAATGTCTACCACCTTTTACACGGCAACGGAGACCCAAGTCCAGCACCTTAATCCAGCAGGGCTGACGGAAAATCCGAACACACTATAACCCATCGGCCAAGTCTCAGATAGCATTTACAAAAAAAAATGAATGTTTAAGGGAAAAGCCACAAAACACAAGAGATCTCAATTTCAACATTCACCAAAAACATAACATATTAACTATTTTCCAACCATTCACACAGAACAGAAGCCATAAATGGAAAAATATAAACAACAGTCACCGACATGCCAAAACCCACAAAACTATACAATCTTTCTAACAACAATCAACACAATGAAACAATGTTTCCTTCAAGAATAACCCATATCAAATGCACCTCTATCCACTTCCTTCAATAACACCCCTTCCCGCTTGCTTCCTCTTTCCTTCGTTCTTTCTCAACAACTTTCCAAACAAGACCATAGAATTATCACAACCCTCACCATTTGCAACCATCGACGTGTGCAACAAAATAGAGGATAATCTTCAACCACCTTCACAGAAATTGCATAGCCATTCATTGAAAATTAGCCAAACATTCGCTTTCTTCCCCGGGGCGTTAATAGGGAATCTTTTATTACAATGTCCCTTGGCAATACATGCAAAGCATACAATATGTGTAACTATATCTATATATGTATATAGATGTATATATGTATGTATATATGTATATGTATATCTCTATGGATATCTATATATGTGTATATACATGTTTATATATATGTGTATATATATGTATGTATATATATGTGTGTGTGTGTGTATGTATATATGTATATATGTATATATGTGTGTATGTATGCGGATTTTTGATATGTATATATCTCTATATGGACATGTGTATATATAGCAACCAAAACATTGATTATTTTGTTTTGTTGCAACTATAGATGCTAAATGGAAGCCATAAATGGAACAATATATCCTAAGGTGGACATCAACTGAATGAATTCCATAACATTAACTTGTTTATCCCATTGTAACCATTGCCATATAATGCTGAAATTCATAGTTAGCACTCATTGCTACCTTCAACAATAACAAAAACCCTCACAATGACACCAAAGAATACGTTATCAATAACTAGATAGACATTTGTTTTGTTTTCCAAGGACTTTAAAACATATGGTACTTCCACCATCACCACTACACGGAAACCATACAGCAATATATATATATAACATTTTTACATACACATATACATATATATACACACACACACATAGATATATGTATATGCGCATATATGTATATCTATATGTATATATATATATATACATATATCTGTATGGACATGTGCATATATATGTATATATAACAACCAAAACATTGAGTATCTTGTTTTGTTGCAACTATAGATGCTAAATGGAAGCCATGAATGAAACAATATATCCTAAGGTGGACATCAATGAAAGGAATTTCATAACATTAACTTGTTTATCCCATTGTAACCATTGCCATACAATGTTGAAATTCATAGTTAGCACTCACTGCTACCTTCAACAATAACAAAAATCCTCACAATGACACCAAAGAATACGTTATCGATAACTGGATAGACATTCATTTTATTTTCCAAGGACTTTAAAACAGATGGTACTTGCACCATCACCACTACACGGAAACCATATAGCAATATATATATATATGAATCATTTTTACATACACATATACATATATATACACATAAACACATAGATATATGTATATGTGCATATATGTATATCTATATGTATATATGTATGTATGTATGTATGTATGTATGTATGTATGTATATGTATGTATGTATATATATGTATACAACACAAACACTTTGGAACCATTGACGCATGTGATAAAACACTAGATAGCTTTCAACCCCTTTCACAAAAATTGCACAGCCTGTGTATATCTAAATGTATATATATGTATATGTGTGGTATGTATAGTATGTACATACACATATGTAGATATATGTATATGTATATGTATATGTATATGTATATATTGTGTGTAGTATGCATGTACACATATGTAGATATATGTTATGTATATGTACATATACATGTATATGTATATGTACATATACATGTATATGTATATGTACATATACATGTATATGTATATGTACATATATATATATTTAGCTGATAGGCTGTTTGTGTCAACTTTGCTTGGAATTTTCGTCGGGCTCGCTGGTTTTTTTGTTTACAATGACTGGGGACAAGGTGGTGGGTGGGTTATAAGCTTGGCCATAATTTTCATCAGCCTCCTAGATTTTTTGGCTTTCGATGGCCATGGAAAGGTGGAAAAGGCGGTTGTTGGCTGCTTTGGGAATTGGGTGGCGTTTTTCGGGCCTCATGGATAGAGAAGGTTTAGGAAATTAAACGTTGGTTCGTGTCAACATTAGTTGTTGTACGCTTTGCATGTATTGGGGATTGTTGTAATAACATCTTCCCTTTAACACCTCGGAGAACAAAAATGAATGTTGGTAAATTTTCAATGAGGCATTGTTTGGTGTTGTTTTGTTGCTATACTTGCTATGAGAGCCGAGAGCGAGGAGGGTTAGCTTTTGTGAAGGTGCAAGCTAGATTAAGTTTTGTACAGCTTCTGCGAAGGCGGGTGGACACTATTTTGTGTTTTTGGCAAGGGAGGGTGGTTGGAAATGCAAAAGAAATGTGTCGACTGTGATAGTGTTTTTCCTAAATTCTTGTGCAGACAAGTCGGTGAGAAGATGATTTTTTGAAGCAAGTGGGAAGAGGTGCAACAACATTTATTTTTCTGGCATGGATTTTAAACTTTGAAACCTATTGTGTTTAATTTTTCCTTTTTGTTTTCTCCTTATGGTTGCAATCCAATTAAATAGTCATTGCTATATAGCATATCTTCAATGTTGTCTTCTGGAATCTTACTCGTTGGTTCCCTTCTGTATACTTTAATTGGAATCCTTGCAAGCCTTTTTCATTTTCCAGCTTCCCATATACCAAGGCTAAGGTTGCAAATGGCCTTCCCTTCTAAAAAAATCTAAGCTGAAATTCCCATAAGGCCACACTCTTTTAAAACTTGTGGAAAGAGCACAAACATCTAGACTGAATTTTCCCTTATTTTCCTTGCCGAGAAGGCTAGGAATTCAAAGATTCTCTTAGATATAATATGTTGTCCATCCATAAGCAAGGAATAATCATAGGAAATACAAGCTTTGAATTTGTAGCCTCCTCAACCAGTCAGGTGAGGGAAAATGTTGTGTGGATGTCTGGTCTCTTGAATGCAAGTTGGTTTTGAGATTCCTTGTTGTATGGTTTGCATCTACTTGAAATGCTTCTAATTGTAGCTCTTGTTTATCCAATTGTATATAAGCTGTGAGATGTAAGATAGGGCTTCCTTTATATTGTACTTAATGTATGGAACACATCAAATGCAAAAAAGAAACAATATTGCTAGCACCCAATGTCAGCTAAACATAACTCATAAACCAAACCATTTGCACCAACCTACAAAGCAATAGCTAGCAATCTTCTTTTGCAACTAAGATAAGTTGTTTCACAAATACTACACAAACAGTTTTACAAATATGCACCTCTCTCAATTTCCTTCAATTGCAACTCTTCCCACTTGGTTTGTCTTCCCTCTGTCCCCTGTTGATGGCTTCTTGCATATGAACATAGAACTATCACAATCAACACTAGCTGTAGAAATTTTGTGAAGGTGGTTGGTTGTTATCTTTTGTTCTTTGCATACATTGATGGTTGCAAAACATTTGCTTTGTGATAATTCTTACAAATATATATATACATACATATATATTCTTATATATATATAGATAGATATATATATATATATGTATACACATACATATATATATATATATATATATATATATATGTATACATACATATATATATGTATGTATGCCTCTCTATATATGTATATATATATATGTATCTGCCTATATGTCTCTTTGTATACATAATCAACACAGAAACCATGCAATGATTAATGTTGATGCCATTTTGCTCGCCTTCTCTATCGCTGCACCAAACTCTTTTAAACTTTAAAAAAAAACAATAGAATAACACCTGTTATACGATGTCGGATGCCTGGCAACACGCAGGCTGGGAATAATTCCATCTAATGTTTCCCATGGCCAAATGTTAATTCTTCTTATTAGGTTGTGTTGTGGAGAATAACACAAGATTTAAGTATATTGCAGTCATTTACAAACAAGAAAAACCATAAATAAGACAATATTATATTTTGTTGTGTGTAGATTTGCATGTAAACCAAAGTGGATGTAAGCAATGTGCATCTCTTTCTTTCCAATGTTTATTGTTTTACTCAAAATAGTTATTTCTGTCAGCCTTAACATGACATATTTCAAATGTTATAGTTAATATCACTATTACATAGAACATTGAAACCCGTCTTGCTAATTATTTGTTTTTGTTCGTACTGTTGGTGTTTCTAGGGGACAAAAGAAATTTTTTTAATATTGAAACAGTGAACCTGGAATAAAAAATTGTAAGTTAAGTATTAGTTGAATCATTGAAGACCTTGTTATTATTAATTGTTTTCTGCCATATTCTTAATGGTTGTGTAAACAAATTAAGAGCCAATGTTGTGTTTTGAAGTCATAGACCTCCTAGCCACCCGCTGGCGTTGCAGCTCTTCATTCCTAAAAAGAGCAGACAGAGAAATGTCGGTGGTATCTAGCTCTTCTGAGGCTAGGGAAAAATCCTCAAGCAACACTCTTGTAAGTGTGTTTGTTGTTTAGTTTATTGTTGCTGCCAATTTCCTTGCCAGTTTCTCAAGTACACCAAACAAATCAAAGTAATACTTCATTTACATTGATAATTAATATTATATATGTTCTAAATTATTTATATTTAAATTGTATGTCTTGTTGCCCATTTAGTTTATTGGCATTTTTGGAGTAAGTTAGATCTTAGAGGGAAAAATGTCTTGGTTTGCAAATGCGTCAATATTGCTATTTCTTTTTAGAGTTGAGCCATAGTAATACAAATGTCATTGCTGCCACTATATTGAGTTTAATTGCCTTGTAGGCTACAAATGTGAATCCAACCTTAATAATAGATGCACTATGCTCTATAGATGTCAGGGACGCTGTCCTATCTCCAGTGTTGCAACTAATGTCTTACCAAAAAATAGGAGGTGATCAAAGCCTAGTTGATCGATACAAAGTTGTGCTATCTGATGGATCCCACATGCAGATGGAAACTCTGACTGGAAAGTACAATGACCTTTTGTTTATAGGTGAATTGAAAATAGGTTCAGTTGTGTGCTTGACAAACTATTTGTCTAGAAAGCTACAGGAGTCTAGGTTTGATGTAGTTGTGCCTTGCTTGTTCTTGTAGTTTTCTGCTTCCTTGTTTGTGGGGGCTACATTTTGAAGTATTTAATCTTCATTTCATTCCAGGGAAATTTTCATACTATCCATAGATGTGAAGATGAAAGATTGCCAGCTAATTGGAAAACCCAAATATTTGTTTAGAGATCAAGAAGAATAGAAATTTGGTTGTGAGTCACCCTCCCCATCAAAACGAGCCTCCATGTTTGGAATTAACACATCACCAAGGAAAAAAGATGCCCCTGCAAAAATCAGCCCTGTTAAAGGGTTGAACGTTTACCAAACCAGATGGACAATAAAAGGCCATGTAACAAGAAAGAGGGATATGCACCATTATAGCAAGCAAGGACATGAGGGGCAGGTATTCGACTTTGATATAATTGATGATGAGGGCACATAAATATGGATTACATGCTTTAATGAGATTACAAAAATGCATTATGATAAGGTTGAGGTGGGACGTACTTACTATGTGTCAAAGGGATCGGCGAGACAAGCAGACAAAAAATTTAATAAGCTGAACAACCAGATGGAAATCATTCTAGATCAAATTTCAATGTTAAAGTCTTGTGATGATGAGGCCTTTGTGCTAGAGAAATTATTTTGTTTCACACCATTAAATCAAATTGTAGATTGCCCTAATAACAATTTAATTGACGTTATTGGCACTGTGGTGCATGTGGGGATGGTTTCAGCCATACAAAGAAAAGATCAGTCCCAAATAATTTAGAGGACTATTAAGCTTAATGATATGCCATCTTTTTCAATTGATGCTAATTTGTGGGGCTCATCTTGAGAAGCAAAGGGTCATGAGTTAGAGAGGTTGTACACCCCTGGTTCAACTCTCATCCTTGCTATGAAAAATGCTTGTGTTGGGTACTTTAATGGAGTTGTTCTTAACACACCCATAGGAACTCTTCTCTATATAAACCCTGATATTCCGGAGGCACATCCATTGATCGAGAGAGGCTATATTGCTCCACCTACTATTGAGCCCCCTCATCCAATCCCTCGAAAAGTCACTTTGGCAAATGGGAGAGTTACTATTGCATACATGTATGACCCCTGCCTTGGCTTGCCAGAGACTTTGCAAGCTACTCTCAAGTCAACAGTAAAATTTATAAAAATTGATGCATTCTATTATGCTGCATGCCCATTTGAGGTGAATGGTAGGAAGTGCAAAAAAAAGTGTGAATAATCTAACGAAAATAAATGATTTTTCCCAAAATTCTAGAAAATGATAGGTGATTGTGACTTCCGATATTTATTGCAATTAAATATTGAAGACCACACAGGCGAGTTTTGGGAAATTGCTTTTGATGAGGCTACAATAAGCCTATTACAAATGTCAGCAAAAGAGCTTTACATGTTGCAATATGAGTCAACTGCTGAAATGAGTGCCGAGTCTGTTATCAATGTTGTCACCTACATGACATTTGTTTTCACAGTTCTAATCAAAACCAAAACTTATAATTCAGAAAGAAGACTAAAAACAACAATAGTAAAGGTTGCTAAGCTTAACTTTGAAGCTGAGTGCAAGCTATTACTATTAGATTTGTCTGCTATTTCTCCCATGGTTGAGTAGGCTCCATATTTAGTTGTTGTGTTGCCTTTTGAAGAGCAAAAGAAGCATATCTAATTGGGACTTTGTATACTTCTTTAAGTTCATCTTGTTTGGACATTTAGTTTGTTTAATTCCCTTGCACTCCTTGCTGGACCAAATAGTATTGTTTTGTTCCCTCTTTCACTAGTTACTTATTAAGACAATGAAGTATATGTTGCAATCTCTAGGTAAAAAAGATACAGTTATTTTGTTTTCTATTGATTATGTTTGCTATAATTTTCTTACATTTTAAGTTTATATTTCTGATTTAATTTTGTACTATTTATATAGAGTTATTTTTCTTGTTAGCGTGCATATTGCTATCTACAACTACTCATATATCTACTTGTGCATGTAGTTGTATATATGTCTCCATTTACATATGCATATACATAAATATACATGCATGCAATTGACATATCCCTATGTTATACAACTTCCTAGTACACATGTGTCTAGATATAGGTTCATGTGTTAGATATATATGCATATACACATACACAATTGAATATTTACAACTACTTGTTAGTTGTTCTAAAGAGAGTGTTCTTTTTATTTTGTTTACAATATTCTTAGTGGATAGAATATCTTGACAGAGTTCTATGCAGATATATGTGTCAATGATGTTTTTTCCTATATAACTATCATGTCTGGCTAATCATCTAATACTTACCAAGTGTTTTCCCTACTGCTTTGCGATCCCTAATGATAGCCACATGCTAGATATGCATGCAGTATGCTTCTTGTCTATAATGTCTATTGTGTATGTTAGGCAGCTGAATCCATAACTCAGCGCTCAACAATGCGCTCTTGAAACTATGCCAAACTACCCAATTATTTTGGTGAGTTTTGAATGGAAAGTATTATTTCTTGTGCAAAGTGACGCTTGTTTCCTGTGTGCATGCAAATAAAAAAACTCAAGTTCTACAAATTGCGTTCTTTTCTCCAAGTGAGAGTTGATTATTGTTCTCTGGATTCGGGTATATTCTTCCCTTTCCGCTTTTATGCTCTATGTACTTCACCTTTATTCCATATCTATCTAATGTAAAGCTACGTATCTTTTTTCCCATTTCTAATTTCACAACTCCATGTGAAATTATAGAAAATATATAACGTTCAATTCCACTGAACAGATTCACTCGGATGTAATAGCAGTGCCTTCAACATTCACCAAAGTGGTGCACAATTAATGTTAGTCCTTGGGGGTTTGGTCATAGCCAGTTATGCTCGATAACCTCATACGCTAGACTGCAGACCAAGATTCGTTTTCTATGTGTAGACTCCAACCCACTCCATACACAAGGAAATTCTACATTTTATTTACTTACTTTGTTCTACTGCAAGTCCATTGCCTCTCATTTGCCATTATTTCTATAAGTTTTTATATTTTGTGATTTCTTTGTTGTCTACTAACCAAAACAATTGCCCTTCATAGGCCTTACCATGTGATTAGATCTTTTATTCACTGATTGCTGGGAAAAACATTGGCCTCGCCATTGATCATAGTGGTGGACAATTTATTCTCTTGCTTGGGGTTTGGTGAGAGCACACGCTACTCCATGAGCCAATATGGTAGGGTGGAAATCGAGCCTTGTTTTGTTTTCAACATACTGTATTCTCTGACGCACACTAGGTATGGCTAAATTATAGTTACTCAATTCAATAGGACTATAGCTATAAGTTTTATATTTGCACCACGATGGGTGTGATGCAATAAAATGGTCAAAATTGTGTGCTCCATTCTATTCTTCCATAATCAACACAATTAACTTCACAGTTTTTTGTAATTCACGCACACCATATTCCAGCTATAATGTGGTATTTTATGAACTAATTTAGTAGAAACAACATTACAAAATAATGATACTGACTGGAAAATGAGTGACAATGGTCAAATAGATAATCATATCCTCATGTACGCTAAATTGATTGTCATAAGCAATATTGATTTCACCATTGATCAGAGTAGTGGGTAATGTACATTCTTCCTTGGGGGTTTTGTGAGAGCTGATGAGGCTCCAAACCTAGTATGACAGGGTGGAGAGCAGGGCGTATTGTCTTGAGTTTTATTTTATGATTTTCATGTATAGATTGCTAACCTTTTGAGATACCATTCAAATAAAAATTCAAATGTTTATGATAAATTTGTGTACATTTTTTGTAGGCGTTGGAGAAAGAAGAGAGGAAGGATATATAGAAAATAGGTACACATGTAATTGAGGCAAGCAACAAGAGTTGTATAGTTTTTATTCTTCCACCCCCATCATTTGCTTTGTCTTAGCTAGTTCTATAATCTCTTCATATTCACAGTTGCTCCAGAAAGCATGCTTCTCCTTTAGGAGAGACAGTTCAACAAGTGAGATGTTGATAATCCAATATAGTTGCTAAACAGATGAATCAACTTTGAAACAACTGTGAAGATGAAGAGATTATAAGATTGGCTAATACAATGGGAATATTGATATCACCATTTATAAGAGTAATAGCGACCCAATATTAGAGAGCAGACATTAAAATTTGCTATTCTTTATGGTAAGTGATTGCAACGGTCTATTGATAGCCGATAATGCTACAAGATGCAAAATGGTAGGGTTGAGAGCATGCCACCTTTTCTCTCTGCACACCTCAATGCATTGCAACCAGAAGGTCTAGCCTTTTGAGTAAATTTTTTGTATTTGGATGTCACTATCAATTTTTAGCTTTATGTTACAATGGCTATAATCGAATAAGATTGTTAATTTTATGTCGTTCATTCTATTTTTGCATAATCGGCATAGTAAACCTCATAGTTTTATGCTATTTTTGTAGACCATATTCTAGCTATAATGCGGTATTTAATGGACTAATTTCTTCCAAACAAGCTTTTAGAATAATGATAGTGGCTCAGAAATTAGTAACAATTCCCAGTTAGACAATCAGATCCTAATTTATTGTATATATTGATTATAGTGGGCAATATTTATTTCACTACTTATGAGAATGGTGCGCAATGCATGCTTTTGCTCGGGGGTTTGGTGAGAGTCCACGAGGCTCCATGACCCAATATGGTAGGGTGGAGAGCAAGCCTTATTGTGTTGAGTTTTATCTTATACACTTCATGTTAGATTCCATTGGAATTGTTGATTATTGTTGTCTTGGCTAACCTATAGCGTCTGATTATTGACAAACTCCTCTCAAAAAGGCTATGTTCTTTCAATTTAGTTGGTGTTGTCTTGGGGTTCTATCAATTTCGTCTTGATATTTTTTTATACTTTGCATTTTGTGCTTGGATTTTCAAATTGCCTTGCTGATCAGCTCATTGCCGTTCTTGCTTGGGAGAGATAGTTCAAGAACTAGGGTGTTAATATTTGAGTTTATATGGTAAAGAGATGAATGGCCTTTGTGAGCCAAGTTCAACCAACTGTGAAGATCAAGTGATTGTAATTGAGGTTATGAATCTACATCCTAGTTCTTGAACTCCCTTTTTCAAGCAAGAATAGCTGATGACGTTCCATGAGCCAATATGGTAGGATAGAGAGAAAACCTCCTTTTCTATGCCTAGAATTCAATTCATTCCCTACACAAGGTATGGCTAGATTTTATTTACTTAATGTGTTCTATTGCAACTGTATTGCATCATCTTTGTCATTAATTGTATAAGGCTTTACATTTTCTGAATTATTTATTATGTACCGATGCTGTGTCTTTATCACACTAACACATTTTCCTTTTCCTTGCAGACCATGCTCCAACAATAATACGGTCTTCCATACATTAACGTGTTACAAACAACATTCCCGAATAATGTTAGTGACTGTAAAATTCAGTAATAATGTTCAAATAGACAATCATATCCTAATCTACTCGATATTGATTATAATACACAATATTCATTTCACCACTAATTATAGTGGTTACAAATCTATATTCTTGCTTGGGGGTCTGGTGAGGGTCCATGAGGCTCCATGACCCAATATGGTAGGGTGGAGAGCAGTCCTCATTGTGTTGACTTTACCTTTGTATTTTGTATGTATAGATTACCATCTTATTGGCCTGGGGTTCACAATTTTTTTTATATGTTTAAGATTATGGTTACAATGGAATAAAATAGTTGACCTTATACACTCTATGCTAGATTCCATTGAGCATTGTTGATTAGTCTTCTTGTACTTATACTCTATATCACACAAATTATTAACTTGTTTTTAACCAAAATTTGTCTATGGTGCTTTGTTGGTGGCTGTGAAAGGATCCTTTAGTTGTATTGTTAACAATTGATGCAGTTGAAAAATCATTGACTCTCATGTAATGAATCTGAATACAACTAATATTATGCCACAATTATTACTTTCCATCTAAATGCACATTACTAATGTCATTAATTATTTATACATTCAACCTTATGCATAATAATATTCTATTTTAATTAGCTAATGAAACTTAATGATATTGATATTATTTTTAGATTGATACAATGGTTAAATTATGGGGTGGGCTTATATAATAATGCAGTTGTCAAATTATGGGGTGTAAGATAATTATGAATTTACTATTCTAGATTTATTATTTCCTATCTAAATACAGATTAGTAATCTCATCAATTATTTAGACGTTCAACCTTATGGATAATAATATTAAATTTTGATTGACTGATAAAACTTAATGATATTAATATTACTTTTAGATTGTTTTAAGTATAGTTGATGTAGCATTCTTTGTTAGTTGCTGGCTAAATTACTATAATGATGAATTCATCTAATTTAATGTCAACATTATTATTTTGCAAGTGATTGCACATTAGTAATGTCATCAATTTAGACATTGAATCCTATGCATAATAATATTATATTTTGATTGACTAATAAAACTTAATAACTAATTGGATGTTAATACAATTGTTCATCAACCAACCCTCTATATGTGTATATATGTATAATATACAAAGATATTTCCTCACCAACTATTGCTTGCAAACTCTAACCATTATATACATGTGCTTCTTACAACACATTAGGGTTAACACCCTCCTTTCCTCCCCATTATAGTTTAAACTATAAGGGAACAAAGGGATACAATATTGTTCCCACTCAATCACTCTCATTATTGCGCATAATATATTTAGCAAACCATTGTATTGTTTGCTAGATTTCCTTATGTCTAACTATATTATCTACATCTGCATATAGGTACTGTACCCACTCATGCCATTCACATTCAAATATTTCCCCACATAAAGTGTCTGTACATCACTCCCTTTTCATGGCGCACATCGCCTATCAACTCATTGTTGCATGTTACTACACAAAACTGCTAGTTATTACATGAATGCAACACCTTAGGGAACATCATACACAATATCACCATCAAGAGAGGAATAGTCGAGGAATAGAAGATCACACCTTAGGGAATACCAACCATAGCATCACCACTAAGGGGAACATCATATGCCAAGAAAGGTCACACTCTTATGGGACATCAAGTCCAATATCACCACAAAGGAGACACATCACATGGATTAAGAAGACCACACTTTGGTTGAAAAAATCACACTTCCTAGGAGATGTACACCATCATCTCTATGAAGGGGTCATTTATTATGTAAACAATGAGTGGGGGACTATGTGCCCCCCTTAAAATGTTAGTGTACTTTCTACACTAACATTTTAAGAAAATACAAAGGGATCCCTTGCTAGAAGGAATGCACTGAGGACAAGGCTATCTAACTCCTTGCCCCCCAAGTATAGGGACAAAAATGAGCATAGATGTGGTGCTCCTTGTAAGGTTAAAATTTGAATGCATAAAGCTAAGTTTACACCTTCATGAATGGTAGTGAATATGTTATTATATTACAACTACCACATGGCAAGGAGCACAACAAATGAATGCTAATCTATGAAACATTCAAATTGATCTTTGTAAGGATTAAATTATTTCAATATCTTCTTTAAAGCACAACATTCATCAGTAAGATGTCCAAGTGTTCTATAACATGCACAATAAGACATGTTTGTACTCTTTCCTTTCTTATTTTCTCATTCATAGATAGGTGGTAATGTGATAAGTCCTAGGTTGAGAAGTGTTTGTAAGGCTCATTCAATCTTGGAAGGAAGGCACATCAACCAATGCATTGATTTTTTTTTATGCATGATGTTTGAGGTATGCTTTATGGTTCACTTTTACGATGTAACAAAGTGAATTCTTCAAATGGTGGTATGGGAGGATGTTGTTGGTATGGGGTAGTGGGCCTTTGTATTGAGGGATAAAAGGCTGAATTGTTTTCAAGGTTATGTAAAGAGCTTTGTATGAATTCATGAATTATTTCTTTGTCTTGACTTATGACATCAAGAAGACTTGTAATAGGAGAAGGTGTATCATCAATTTCATTATCAAAAGTATTATCCTCACCAAAAAATAGCTTGAGACATCAACCAAAGATCTCAAGGACATCCAAATTTTACCAAAACACATATCCATGATGAAATTTTGCAATAAGGTTCAAACCGTTAAACAACAGATGAAGAGAAATCAGATGGCAACCTCGAATAAAATTTCTTGGGAACTTATTCTATCACATAAATCTAATTGATGCCCAGATAACAAAATAGAGTCACCCAAGGGTGTCTAGGTCCTAGTCAAGGGTTCTGAAAGTTTAAAGTTTGATTGCAAACTATAATACTTAAGGATTATGATTCTACTTACAAACAACTATAACAATAAATAAATTTCTATAATTTGCTTAATGTATCCCAATTTGTTGCAAAATGCAAGTATTCAATGATGTTGAAGATTCTTGAACAATGTTGAAAGTAAATTTTATATTTGAGATGTAATAACTAACTAATTGCAAGATGCAAAGACCTGGAAATGATGATTTTTGAATATAAATTTTGACCTTAAACAATGCACTTTATTTCACCCAATGAACTGAATGCAAAATGCTTTTGAATATGTAGTTTTGAATTTCAAACTAAGATCTGCAAGTACAGACATAGACAAACAAGTGTGAAAAAGATTGTTACTACACATGTACAAGTACATGGTCACCCAAGGGTGTATGGGTCCTTGTATAGGGTTTTGAAAATTGAAAATTTGAATGTCTAAGTTGCTTAAGGTTTTTGTTTCTATCTGCAAATAGGTTTGAAAATGACTATTTTTGAAGAATTTTCCAATATAAAGGAAATGGAAATCTATTCAACAAAATGACACCTTTTTTAATACAATTTTGAAATGAAAATTTGATCTAAATGACTAAAACAAACCATAATGCAATCTATGATGCAATATGGATACAATATTTTTAGAATTTTATGAATTTTTATAAAGAAAATATGAAACCCTAAATGAGAAATGTAGGAAAAAATGATGCAAAAACTAGATCTAGGGTTTGAAAGACTACCGGATCAAAAATTTATGATGTCAAATGTCGGGTTCACCAAAATAAAACATAGAAAAAGGGGTGAACCCAAATGTTTAATGTGTAAACCTAGGGTTGCTTTATGGACCTTTTTCTATATTACATTAGAAGGTGGATCAACAAGGTGAGTAGATTGACTACCATAAAGGTGAGCTAATCAAAGCTCGATCCACTTTCTTAGGGCCTTGAAAATGATTTAGGATGATTGAACTAATGTGAAAAATGTAATAATATGGAAATACACAGACTGGAACTATAAATTGCAGGTATATTTAGGAAGTGTTAGATGATGTGTACTTGTCACCAAAATTTGGATCTGGCATGTGTGGAGGGACACAGTCACCTAGGAGCATATCTTGGGTCTCTAATAGGGGGTCCTAAAACTAATTTTGTAGCCATCTAATGTTGGATTTGACTTTTTGTTTCCTAGTTACAGAGTTACAAAATTTCATTAGTAAATTTTGTAGGTGAGTTTCTGTGGCTTGATAAGATATATGACAAAAACAATAACAATGGAGAATTTTCCTTCAATATTCCTTCAATCCTCTTCAAACCTATAACTTTCACATTCACAAAGAGGAGAAATATTGGGCCATTTTAGGGGATTTCCTTAGTCAAACACCGTGTACATGTTTCCACTTCCACAATGGCAATGCCAATGATAAAATGATAATGGAAAGGAAGGAAATGATGAATGAAAAAATGCTACAACTTTCCACCCTTCAATGGATTCCTTGAAGGATTGAAGTCATACACATCACCTCAAGGGTCTTGAATCTTGCTTGATATATTTTCTTGAATTCCTAAATGCTTGGAGACCTACAACAATATTAGCCTTCACAAAATAATAATATGAACACATAGAATTTGACATGATTTTAGATCTTGAATTGCTACAATAAATCTCAGGAAATATGCTCTTGAATTACTCTTGACAATAGGTTTTTCTCTTGAGTGCTAGATAATGTGTGTTAATGCTTCTTAGATTTCAAATGATAAAATATCTAGGTATTTATATGCAATCATTCTAATTTCTCGAAAATCAAATTCTAAAAGTTGACAATTGAAATTTGAAGTCTAAATATTAAAATTCCACCAACAACATATTAAAAATTGGTCCCTAGCAAGATAGGGGGACCAATACACCCATGGGCGTAAGGGTCCCAACCCTATCATCTAGGATATTAAGTGTTGAGACCATAACATTAATTATTTTCATTTATTCAATGCATGCAACTTTGTCAGAAAATTATAAAAAGGCTTTATAATGTATAATTTAGGAAACTAGGGACTCAATCAGGCTCATTAATTTAGGGGGGAAAAAACATAGTGTGAAATTATTAAGGGTGACAATTTTCTATGCTACAGGATGGTATTATGTTCAATATTATGTAGGAATATTCTAATAACAATACACAAGGTAATGTTGAGGTGATTCAACAAGTTTCAAAGGTATATAATGAAAAGCGGCTATTTGGGAATAATATCTTATGTAGAGAGATTTTGCATGACATTATGTTCAAATCTCTCACCATGGTAGTGGCAAGATGGTAGTTGGTTCTACAAGTGCTTTTCACTCACCATCATTTTTTTGCAAAATATTTTATATCTCTTAACCTATTGATGGCTTTGCATGACCATTCTGGAGAAATTTAAGGTAGGGTCCCCTACCTTATACATAGGTTAAGTAGGTGTTTTTTCTTTCCTTTTTTTGTTCTAGCCCCTGTTCTTTTTATTGTGTTTCACATTTTTGTCAAGTGTGTCAGTTTCTTTGCACTAGTCATGCCTTGCTATTTTTTTGAATTTGTAGCCCAATGGATTTAAAGAACCGATCCTAACCATAGATTTTAAGTTCCTACTACCTTCGCAAGGTCCTTGTCCCAAATCACAACTAGATATTAGCTCCATATTTTAACGGGCCTTCAAATTTTAAATTTTTTGTTGAGATTGTTATAATGTGTCAAAACCCATGGAGAAAATCCAATTGTGCAAACATATTCAACTACTTTGAGAGTAAAAGTGTTTTCCTAATTTAGAAAATTTGTTCACCTATGTTGTCACAAAAGATCAGTGTTGCATGTTTTTGCACTCATTTTGACCTTGTCTTGAAATCAAAGAACAATTAAATATCACAAACTATTTGAGATGGGATAAAATTTCTTTACACGAGGGTTCTTGGCATCATCAAATATATTGATGCAAAATTAGGGAAAAATACTTTACCATTTGAAAAATCTTAAAGGATCAAATTTTCACATGACATTTTATAGAAATAACTAAAATACAAATTCTAGATGCTTGAGGATAAAAATAATAATGGGTTATGTTGGGATGATAGATATCATCTAATAAAGTTTTCATGAAAGTATCCACTTGAGAGTTATGAAAATTTCAAATTTCCATTAGAGATATGGCTATTAAGTTTTCAAGTTTTAATTAAGACTTTAAATCTCAAAAAAATAAAAAATAAAATGTTTGATTTAAAAAATAAACTATTTAAAAAAAAATGGAACCCAACAAGATTCACATAACCTTGTCAGAGCGTGACATAATTATGAGAGCCATTAAAATTCTTGACACATACTTATAAAGCACAAAGAAAAGGTAGAAAGTTTTATTTTTCAGAGATTTTATAAGCCCATCACATATTTCATACAATGGGAAAAATGTCTTCAAAATCAAGATTTTAAAAGGTTTTCGATGTTTTTGGATTGTTATGAAACTAGTTTTAGGTGCTAAAAGGGGTTTCAAAACTCCTCTTTTCTACCAACAACATAGAAAAGGAGAAACTAGTTTTGGGTGAATTAGAGAATTTCATTGCTCAAAGGATATCTTCAAATGCATATACTTTTGTACGACCATCACAAAGACATGGATACAATCAGATAGTTGGGTGATCCATTTACTGGTGATTGTAGAAGAATTTTTAGAGAAGGGTTGTTAAATATTATAGTTTCAACTACTCTGGTGGATGTTTGAAAAATTTGGAAGCATAGACAAAAGCATGCAAAATTTTAAGCAAAATGCTTGAGGAGTATTATCTCATGGGATTCTATGATTGCATAGTCTTAAAAAAGAATGGGAGCCAAGTGTAATAATCAGATGGTTATTCCTTAGATAATGGAGATCTATGGAGCATCTAGATATCCAACATATTGTTGGAGGAATCTAATAATTTCTCCACTTTTTTTTTTTTTTCTGTTACTTTGGCTAATTCTGCTACCATTTATTTTTGCATGCTTTGTTTGTAGTTTGCATGTTCTGTGTTGCATCAATTTTGTAACCGTAGGTGTAACTGCTTTCTAGAAGTTTCTTATTTTTGAAAAGTCCTCTTTATATTGAGTCATCTTGTAATGTTTGGACATTAAATCAATTAATCAATGAATACCATAACATTTGGTGTGAATTCTGGGTTTTTGAATATTTTTCGATTGTGTATTTTCAACACCTCTTTCAAATTGGTATCAGAGCCTTAAGGGAATGAAGCCGCTGGCCAAATAAAGATAAGGGAGATAAATCACTGCATAAGAAGATTTTTTAGTATTTTGTGAAAGGAATCAATTTGCTCCAGCAAATCAGATTGAATCATGGCATCAAGTAGCAATTCTTTGTAGCCTCCGGTGTTTACTGGTAAGAATTATGAGTATTGGGCTATTAAGATGAAAACATTTTTTTGTTCGCAAGGTATTTGGAATTTGGTAGACAATGGTTTTGTAGAACTACAGGATCAAGCAGCATATCAGGCATTAACCAAAAATCAAAGAGAAGAGCTTGAAACAAAAAGGAGAAGGATGCAAAAGCTCTATTCTTAATCCAATAATCAGTTGATGAGTCTATTTTTCCAAGGGTTGCAAAAGCAACTAGGTCTAAGAAAGCTTGGGAGATCTTGCAGACAACCTATCAAGGTACCACTAAGGTGAAAGTAGCTAAACTACAATCTCTTAGGAGAAATTTTGAAAACTTACAAATGACTGATTCAGAGTCTGTAGATAATTTTATGAATCAAGTTATAAATGTCGTGAATCAAATTAGATCTAATGGAGAAGCTATGTTAGATCAGAAATTGTAGAAAAAGTTCTCAGGAGTTTGCATAGAAAATTTGATGCAATAGTTGTAGTAATTGAAGAATTTAAAGATTTGGCACAATTATCAGTAGAGGAATTGATGGAATCTTTGTTGACACGAGTCTAGAATGAATAGAAATATCAATGCTTCTTTTGAGAATGCTTTCAAGTCTCATGAATCATCTGGAAAAGGAAGAGGAAGGCCAAGTTTTAGAGGAAGAGGTTATGGCAGAGGTGGAAGGAGTAATTCAGACCAACGTGACAAGAATAATCAAGGAGAAAGGAATAAACAAGCAAATCAGTACAATAACAATAGAGGATGTGGCAACAATCATTTTTAGTAGCATTCACAAAGGTTTGATAAATCTAATATTCAATGTTTTTATTACAAAAAATATGGGCATTATACATATGAGTGTAGAAAGAAACAAGGGGATGTGAATAAACATAATGCTAATTACATAGATGAATCTAATTCTAGAAGTTTATTTATCACTTGCCATGTTTTTGATAAAGTAAGGAGAATTTACAGGGTGTTGTACCCTTCACATAGAGCCACAAGGGCCAATAAAGTTCAAGTCCATAAAAACATCAAAAAACAGAAAGCCAAAAAACACACACAACGGAACAACAACACACAGATGAACAACGGACCAGCAACAGACTATCTAGTATCTTCCTAGTTCTTAGACAGAAGATGGACGGCATCATCGCACACCCATTCCTAATGGTCTTCAATCTTTTTCATGGATGACATCATCACCCACCCATTCTTGATGGTCTTTAGTCTTCAGACTATCTAGTATCACTTGCCATGTTGCTCAAGAAAGTGCTAAGGATATTTGGTTTCTAGATAGTGGGTGCAACAATCATATGATAGGGGATAAGGAATTGTTTGTTAGTCTTGATAATTCTATTAAATTCGAAGTGAAATTGGGGAATGATACTAAACTACCTATAAAGGGAAAAGGGGTAATAAAAGTTTTGAAAAAGAATGGTGAAAGTAGATTTATTTATGATGTTTATTTTATGCCTAGATTAAAACATAATCTTATGAGTGTTGGATATTTAATACAAAAAGGTTACAGGGTATCTTTTAAGGACACTATTTGCACTATATTGGATAGATTTCCAAGTGACAAGTTAATAGCAAGAGTAGAGATGACAAGGAATCAGATGTTCCCCCTTCGTATTCAGTGCATCCAAGGAGATGAGGAAGAAAATTTCAAGAGTGTGTGCATCTAGACCAATCATGGTTATGGAATTTGAGGTATGGACATTTATATTTTGGAGGTTTGAGTTTGTTACAAAAGAAGAATATGGTGAAAGGTTTTCCATCAATAGAGCAACCAACTAGTTCATGTGAGAGTTGCATTTTAGAAAAACAACATAAAAAGAGTTTCCAAGTGGAATCTCGTATAGAGCAAGGGCATTATTGGAGCTAGTTCATAGTGATTTGTGTGGACCAATGTAAACTCCATCACTTAGAGGTAGTATCTATTTTCTAACTTTCATTGATGATTTCAGTAGGAAGACTTGGATATATTTTCTCAAGTAGAAGGATGAAGCCTTTGGATAATTCAAAGAATTCAAAGCTATGGTGGAAAAGAAAAGTGGCCATTATATCAAGGTATTGCGATCAGATAGAGGAGGTGAATATATTTCTAATGAATTTTTAGATTTTTGCAGATATTGTGGAATCAAAAGGAAAATTACTACAAGGTACACACCACAACAAAATGGTGTAGTAGAAAGAAAGAATAGAACAATCATGGAGATGGCTAGAAGCATGTTGAAAGCCAGACATTTTCCAAATGAATATTGGGCTGAAGCGGTAGTGACTGTAGTGTATATTTTAAATAAAAGTCCAACAAAAAGTGTCAAGGATAAAATTCCAAAAGAAGCCTGGAGCAGTAAGAAACATAGTGTACATCATTTTAGAATTTTTGGTTGTATTGCATATTCTCTTGTGCCATCAGCAATAAGAAGGAAACTTGATGATAGAAGTGAGAAATGTGTTTTTATTGGATATAGTGAGGAATCAGAAGCTTATAAGTTGTTTAACCCCATTACAAAGAAAGTGATTGTTAGCAGAGATGTAGAATTTAGAGAAGAGGAAGCATGGGATGGAAGTGTTGATAAAATAGTCACAATTGGAGCATCAATACCTTTGAATGATGAAGATTCTCAAGATCAAGGAAATCAGCCACATACACAAGCATTAGCACCAAGTACCCCTACAAGAACTCCAAGGATTGTTGAACAAGGTGAAAGCTCTTCTCCCAATACACATAGTGATCCTACTTTGGCCTAGAACTAAGAGATCAGTGTAAAAGAACAAAAACAAGAAGCTTGATAGAGATTTATGAGCAAGGTGAAGAAAGAGAAGGAAACTTAGATTTACATTCAAATTTTGTTTTATTCACTTATGATCCTGTATGTTTTGAAGAAGCAGTTAAGGCAGACCATTGGATCAAAGCTATGAATGATGAAATGCAGTCTATTGAGCAAAATAAAACATGGGAGCTAGTTGATTTGCCTAAAGGTAAAGATTGCATAGGAGTTAAATGGATTTATAAAACCAAATTTAATGTAGAAGGTAAAATTGAAAAATGTAAGGCAAGGTTGGTAGTAAAAGGCTATGCACAACAACAAGGTATTGATTATAATGAAACATTTGCTCTAGTTGCTAGAATTGATACTATTAGAATGACTTTAGCATTAACTGCACAAAATAAATGGAAAATTTATCAAATGGATGTCAAATCAACTTTATTTAATGATTTTTTAGAAGAAGACATATATGTGAAACAACTATCAGGTTATGAAGTGCATGGACATGAAGACAAGGTTTATAAATTGAAGAAGGATCTTTATGGTCTCAAACAAGCACCAAGAGCATGGTATAGCAAGATTGATTCATATATGATAAACAATGGTTTCAATGAAAGCAACAACGAGCCCACATTGTACACAAAGATCAACAAAGAAGGTCAAGTTTTGATTGTGTGTTTATATGTTGATGATTTAATTTTCACTGAAAATTTATCTGTAGACATATTTAAAACAACAATGAAGAAAGAATTTGAGATGACAGATTTAAGATTGATGAAACTTACTTTTTGGGCATTGAAGTAATTCAATCAGATAAGGGAATTTTTATTTTTCAGTCTAAATATGTAAAGGATGCGTTAAGGAGATTTAAAATGATAAATTGTAATTCAGCTCTAACACTAGTTGCAACAAGTACTAACATCAGCAAGGAAGACAAAGGGCCTAATGTTAATTCTACAATATTTAAAAAATTAGTTGGAAATTTGATGTATCTTATAGCTACAAGACCAGATTTACTGTATGGAGTTTCTCTAATCTCAAGATTCATGGAGTCACCAAAACAATCACATTGGCAAGTTGGAAAGAGGATATTGGAATATGTTGCAGGAACAATTGGATATGGAATTTTATATTCCACAACTAATGATTTTGGTTTGATTGGCTTTATTGACAGTGATTTTGCAGGTAGTATTGATGATAGGAAAAGTACCTCCGGTTATGTCTTTCATTGTGGAACAGGTGTAATCTCATGGGCATCAAAGAAGAAACCTATAGTGACACTTTCATTAGCTGAAGCAGAGTATGTTGCAGCTACAATAACATCATGTCAAGTTGTTTGGATGAGGAGAGTATTAACAAATTTATTTCAACCACAGGAGGAGTCAACAACAATTCTTTGTGACAACAAATCAACAATAGCATTGTCAAAAAATCACGTTTTCCACAAGAGGAGCAAGCATATTTATACAAGATATCATTTTATTAGAGAGTTGGTGAATAATGGAGAGATCAATTTGGAATTTTGTAGGTCTGAAGATCAATTAGCAGATATTTTTACCAAGGCTTTACCAAATGAGACTTTTGAATATTTGAGACAAAATTTGGGCATTGTAAATGTTGATTCAATTAGTGGTAGAAATTAGGGGGGTGTGTTGAGGAATCTAATAATTTTTCATTTTTTGTTTGTCCGTTACTTTGGCTAATTCTGCTACCATTTATTTTTGCATGCTCTTTTGCAGTTTGCATGTTCTGTGCTGCATCAATTTTGTAAACACAGGTGTAATTGCTTTCTAAAAGTTTCCTATTTCTAAAAAGTCCTCTTTATAGTGAGGCATCTTGTAATGTTTGGACATTCAATCAATTAATCAATGAATGTCGTAGCATTTGGTGTGAATTATGGGTTTTTGAATATTTTTCTGTTTGTGCATTTTGAGCACCCCTTTCACATATCATGTTAACGTATAATTAAAGGAGGAAGCAGATTTCTATGGCGATGTGATAATTGTGTCATGTATGGACAATTATGAACTAATGGTGTTAAAAGCTTGGGAAATTTGTGAATATAGGGTTCATAAAATACATTATGAAATGCGATGATAACGACGTTGCAAGAGTAGAGGGAGGTACCGAAGAGTAGAATTTGCTCTGATTGTAGCAATATCTGCTGGAACACAATCATCAAGGGATATGCATGTATATTATTCAAGCAAATTCTTGAAAAGAATGTAGTTTCATGGAACCCCATTATTATGAAATTTGATGATGCCAAATGCAAACTATTTGGAAAAAAATGCCACGAATACAAGATTGCACAAAATGGATCTATGGAAAAGGTTTTAAAAACTTTCAAGAAAATACGAGTAGTAGGATTTTGCAACCTTTGCAATGTCTTCCCTGTTTTATCCCAATAAGGGAGCTTTGAATAGCATATGAGTTTCTATCAAAACATAAATGAAATATGGTTTTACTCACATGTTGTAGTTGCAACAATCCCAATAAACATGTGTGCCAAATGTGGAAGCATAAACAAATCAGATAAACTTATTTCACGAAACACCTCAATGGAATAGGGGCGAAAGGAATGCAATGATTGCATATTATACACAAAATGGATTTGTCGAAAATACCATCACAAAATTTAAATAGATGCAAGAAAAAATCATAAGAAGAGTCCCACAGACTTTAGCGACATCTGCACAATGAAGAACGAGACTCGACAAATAGCACTTAAACATTCGTCAAAGAAGGATTGAAATTCGATGCGCACTGGATGATGCAGTTATTTTTGCATATGAATGCGTATCAAGTATTTGACGAGGCTTCAGCAAATTCACCGTGAACAATTTACTGTCAGAAAATTCATCGTCATGATAAATTTTTTCGTGGAAAATTTACTGTCAGCAATTCATCATGGTGGATAATTCATTGCATTAATATTTTTTAATATATTTTTTCAAGATCTTGAGATTTTTTTTGCAAAAGAATAATTTCCACGGCATTAATAATAGAAATGACTGATATTGTTGTATAATTGAGTTAATAGAATAAAATAAATATATTGAAAAATGTTTTCATTTTTATTATCATAAATCAAAATTTCTAATTGTATATGCGTTGAATTATCAACAGCGATGAATTGCTGGTGATGAATTTGTCATGGTGATGAATTGTTGAACAGTGAATTGTTGGTGGTAAATTTTCTGACGGTGAATTGTTGACAGTGAATTTTCCTAGAACCATTTGATGAGGTTCAAAAACCTACAATGACCCTCAACAAGGTTTTGAAAATCTTTCCAGAAGCTAACAGCCATCACAATTCATAAGTACAATAGATAGGTTTTGATAAAATGGAAATGCCATTGAGCCTTAGTCGCCACTGTCTCCTACTTGCATTTTACAAAACATCGTGATAATTGTGTAATTTGGAATTAATGGCACCGTAGTTTTCTTCAAAATAAGAATTGCAGAAGCCTGAGTTTTTGAAGGCATTATCTGAGATCTGGAAGGAATTTGTTTCTCGGTTCTTCCACCTTTCTCTGAAGAACTTCAACGTATGCATACAACTTATGCCTCCCTATGAGATTCCTTCATCTCTAGTATAGCAAATTATGCCTAGGATAACAACACACTGGTGTTGAAGTAAATCAAGGGCTTAATATGGGTCATTCACAATACGGGATAGCTACACACCTAATGTAGGAAAATAGTTTAGATTGGAGAGACACATTTTCTAAATCTTCCACTATGGAATGAAATGATGACATAGTTCAGCGCAGATAAGGGAAAGCAGATTAATGAGAGGAATGTGAGTATCATAAGAACTATATTGGTGGTCATATGCAAGATAGAACTCTTAGGTAAGAATCAGCTGAAGGTTTGTTTACCATGCTAGATAGAGATTTAGGGGATAGAGAAATAAGATGTCATGATGGAAGACGGTTATGGGAGTCCTTGAGGAGGAGTTCCTCCAATCAAAAAATTGGAACTCAAGGAGGAGTGGCTGTTATTTATGAGGAAGTTCAAAAACATGGCTTGAAAGTTGCAGTTGTATGGATACCTTAAAACTATTGACAATGATATTGCAGTCATTGACGAATCCTTTGGTTTCAACACAATTGTTGAGGAGGTCTAAAGCACTATTAAGTATAATGCATATAGAGGCAAAGAGTATCCAAAAGGGAAAGATGGCCTTTATAAATTCCTTGAAACACACCTAAGAGAAATGGGCATATCATTATAGTTGTTGCTAAAGGTGTTTGGCAGGAATCTATTGAAAATATACAAAATATTGATCCCTCAATACATCAGGAAACACTTTCTCCTTGAATAAACTACAAAAGCTAAAGAAGCTATGAGAATCATTTATTTGGAATTTTTTAGGGGAAATATAATTGATTTATAAATGGGTTATCCTAACAAAATTGAGTAGAAAGAGGACCCCTAGAGTTATTTGTACTCTATTTTATAAACTTTAAAACTTCTAAAGAGAAAAAGAGTCGGTTACCAAAACTGAAAGTTCTTTTATTTTCTACTTATTGTAAGAAGTTTAAGGAAAGAAGGAGAGGATCCTTTTAGCTGAGTGTTGGATATTTTTGAAGGAAGGAAACTACTTAGTTTTTCCATTTGGACAAAAAGATTCAGTGAGCTCTTGGGTTGAAGAAATAAATGAAAAGCATATGATTTCTCTACTAACTAGTTGTATTTTTCTTTGTGTTGTGAATTATTTGGCTATTGAATTTATAGTTTTTTTTAATATTTCATTGCATGATGAACTATAATTACCTCCTTTAATTTGCACATTTTTCTATTGATCTATGGAAACAAATCTTTGTGTTTGTCCTCTATTCTATGTACTTATATTTCTTATTTTTTTAGTTTACTTTCCTTTTTCCTTTTTGGTTAAAAAATCATATCCATTAAAAACCTAATTTTCATCATGAGGGAGCTATACCTCTAAAATTTAGAGAAATATAGCTAACTGAATAGTGATCTCTCCAATTGTTTGTTCATTTATTATTGTTCAATAGGTGATTTAGGGTAATTTATCAAGGAAAACTACAGTGACAAATCTATTAAACTACAAGAGTCCAAGCATGGCAGAAGCTAATCATTTGTTACAAGAAGTTTATGATGGTATTTGTTGTGTCCACACATGTGGTATGATCCTTGCAAAGAAACTTCTAAGAACATTATACTATTCGCCCATAATGGAACATGATGCCTATGAGTACATCAAGAAGCATCTCCCCTGCAAACAACATTGAGACTTAATACATGTTCTGTCGCAAGCATTACAATATATCACTCCACCTTGGTACTTTTCTCAATGGGGCCTTGATCTCATTGAAAAGATACATCCCCCTACCTCTAATGCACACAAGTTCATTATTATCACTACTGAATACTTCACCAAGTGGATGGAAGCTATCCCACTCATTCTCATAACTGGCACTCAAATTTCTATGCTCATCCTATACAGTATCATTTGTCATAATTGTATTCCATCCACCATCATATTTGATAATGTTGGATCCTTCAAGAACCAATATTTTCATCATCTTTGTGAACAATTTCATATCCAACAATGTTTTTCTACCCCCTATTACCCCAAGGTAATGGCCAAGCTGAGACAACCAATAAAACTATACTCAAATTCCTCAAAAATTTTTGTTATTGAAACTAGTTGTGAATGTAACCTCCACCTCAACCTCAACCTTTTGGTTAACCTCATGTGTATCTGTACTTCAACTAATACCACTCCATATTTATTAGTTTCTGATAATCTATATTTCCAATCAAGGTTGAACTCCCATCATTGTGCATCTCATTAAAAAATCTTATGAATGATGAGGAATGCAAGGGTGCATGTTTCTCATCACTAGAAATTCTTGATGAATTGCATTTTAATGCTTATAATCATCTCCAAGCATTCAAAATAGGCTCAAAAGAAGCTAAAACAAGAAGAATAGATGTCATCAGTTTTAGGGTGTTGACTTGGTGCTTCAAGAGAATTAGTGGAATCAATAGGACTATGAAAAAAGGAAATTTTGAGCCCAATTGGCTCGACCCTAATGCCATCATGAAAAATTATGGTTAAGGTTCTTATCAACATTAACATAGATTTTTAATATTACTTTGTTTAACAATCACACAATGGTTATGTAGTGGTGATCATTGTTGCTATTATACAATTATAGATATAACTATATTACTCTTATATATTTTTTATGTTGTGATTCATATTATTAAAAAACCATATACCTTTCAAGTTAATGGTTGTAATATAACCATGAAATCATCATTGAGCTTTTCCTCTCTCATATTGGTGTTAAAGAACATGGCAATCTCTGTGATGATCTTTATGGTTGTGTAAAATTTTTGAGCGAGAGGTAAGGGTAGGAATTTGAGACATGCTTGCTCAGGTCTCAATGCCATTATATTCCATGAAATCATTCTTGTAGTGTAGTGTAGGAAAAAGTATCCCTTTTTCGCACTTAATTCAGAGTTAATTAAAATAAACTTAATTATGCCTCAATTTAGTGTTGTAATATGCATTTTACATATTCACATTAAGTTTAGGACCTTATTTATTAAAATGGACTTAATTGTGTCTAGGGCCTTATTAATTAATTAAGCTTAATTTCCCTTAATTGGTCCCTTTAATTCAAATCCAAGCCTAATTAATTATAGTTTATGAAGAGGAAACCCGACATTCATTAATGCCTAAACATAATACTCATCCTTGAAGAATGTGTGTCCTAGGTAAGTGACCTAGGATCCATTTGCCATAGGGTGAATGGGTCCTCACTTGGACCTAGGACCCCCCTTTTTGCTATGTTTTTGGCAGTATTTTAATGATTTCAAATTTATATTTAGATGTTGGCTTGTCTTATTTGAATTTTGGGAATTAATGTTAACATATGTATACATAAGAGGCCATTTCACTAAGTTTCATCTAAGAAATCCTAGAAAGTTTTCATGAGCACCTAGAGCATTCAAGTGAGCATCATCAAGAGAAATTCAAGAGCAATTTCAAGGTATTCAAGAGCAGAATTATTGAAGATTATTGGAGCAATCAAGATCTTATCATCATGTCAAAGTATTTTTGCATCATGCATGTTGTTTGAGCTAATATGCTGATGTAGAGTTCAAGATCCATTCAACCATATGAAATAAATCATTTAAAATCAAGTTTCATGATCAAGATCCACATGGAAATTGAGGCCACTTCATGCTAGTTGCAGATAAGCATTCCAAGGTTTAATCAAGGGTTTGGCGAGTTGTGACATTGCATTGTTCATTCATCATTTCCTTGTGTTATTTGATTTCACTTCAAAGTTTAAATACTCAAATAGGGTTTGACCAAGGAAAATACCCCATCACCAAAAACAACAATTTTCTCTGCCCGTGTTTGTGTTTGTGTTTGTAGGTTTTAGGTGGAAGATCCTTTGAAGAGAAAAATTGAAGAAAGTTGCAAGGAAATTTGTCATCTCATAGAAACTCTTCTACAAGATTTATTTCTAGCTCTCCGACTGTGAAACTTGTGAATCTGAGAGTATTGACGCAAGAGCAGAGAACCTAGAAAGCATTTTTATAGAGCCCTAGTTAGGACCCATTCGCCATAGGGTGAATGAGTCCTTAGCGAGCTTCAAAAAGGAACTTTTGGTGACTAGTACACACCATTTTCCCTTTCTCAGATATACCTTTTGATTACTGGTTCTAGTAGTTTTGAGTACAATCTTTCATGTGTACTTTATAGCTTGCATTTTGGAGTTTATTTGATAGTTTTGATCTTTCTCCCCAGAGTACTACTTAACCTACACTCCTGTCCTTGCATTTAAAAGGGAATTTACAGATTCACACCTTGATTTGACTCACCCTTTGGTTGTTAGTCATTTCATTGTTTGGATATCATTTCCTTGAATGCAATTAGAGAAATAGGTCCATTATACCTCCTTTCTTATCAATCCATTTTTGGGGTCACATCCCTAACCTATTTTCCTCTATTTCATTTTGGTGAACCTGAGTTTGATCATTCCATTTTCTGATTTCGGAATCCTTTTTCACCGTAAATTTAGATTTAGCATTCATTTGCATTGCATTCAATTGAGTCTCATTTAGGGTGTTTAGTTTGCATTTAAATTTGCATTTCATTTAAAGGTTTTAGGATTGCATTTTTTCATTCTTTAAATTTGAAAAATACAAAAAAAAGTAGCCATTTTGCATATCATTTACATAGCATTGCATCATATTGATTTGTATTTGAAAATTAAAATAAAATTGCATATCAAATTAGGTTTTGTAGGTGGTCATTTTATCACATTTTGCACTTGCATTCAATATTGATTTCACAAAAAAAGAAAATTACAACTCACTGTTTCAAATCAAAATATGGAAACCACTAAAATCAACTTAAAAATCTGTAAATTTAAAAAAAAAAAAACAATAACCAAGGCCCATTTGCCTCCCTCATCAGGGTCATTTCTTGATTTTTTGGGCATTAAAACATTCATTTCTACATTTTTATTTGTTGTTCTCAGATCTCTATTTCTATTTACAGAATTTTTGTTCCTTTAATTTGGTCATATTTAGCTTCATTTGATAAAATTAGTGCATTGGGAAAATTCAAAAAATGCATTTACAAGACATTATTTTCAGGTTTTTACATAGCATAATCAAAATATTATCTTGTTTGAATTATAAAAAGTGCATTTGCATTGCATTTTACATTCTAGATTACTTCATTGCATTTCACCTTCTTTCCATTTTGGGTGCGTACATTGAGTTTGTGAAACTTTTATGAGCTTCACAACTTGGTGTCCTATTAGCAATACTATTGTGAGACGTAGTTCGAGACTCATGTCATCTTCTGATACTCCATTCGCCGTGGATCTTGGGTTTTTTTAACTCTTTCACTAATAGTGTTGATAATCAACCCTCTATGGATCATACCTTGCATATCTAATTCCCAATGACTTTCATATCTACAACTCATGTGCATCATGCTACTCATATCCCACAAGAAAAAATAAGATTGATAGATGAAGAAATTGAACAATTACAAAATCTTGTGAGTCTTGATGTGATTTTTATGTTAGATAACATAAGAAAGCTGCTTAAGAATGAAAAAGGAATATAAGTTTTCCATAGCATCGCTTACATCCTTAACAAGAACTTTAAAAATAAAGAAAATGATAATATACATACAACAGTCAAATTTATTGGAGCTAAATCTCGTAAGAGCCAAACCAAAATGCCACTTGATATTGCTTTCTCACAACAAGACATACTTAAACATGCACCTGATGGTCCTCTTTAAATAGTTGGAAGAATCAATGACAAGCTTACTAATGGGATATTAATTGATCAGATTGTATGTGTATAGAACATGATCACTGAAGAATTCCTATTTGTGCATGAGCTTTATCAAGATATAAATGAAAAACTAAAATCATGGATCAAAACACACAATGGTTTTTCTTGCCCTGTGATTGGCTCGATAAATCTCTCTCTAAAGGTTGGACCGAAAATATTAAATGTCTCATTCACCATCATCCCGACGTCCGATCAATTTTGTGTGAAGTTAGGCTATCCATGGCTTCACTCCAAGAATATCACTCTATGGCAACGAGATATTTACTATGCATCATAGTGGCTTTAATCCTATGTCTTCCTGTGGGAAATTTTCATTGGATTTCTTTTGGCTCGAGCCTATTGAACCTATTAAACCCTATGAATAATTATTTTTCAAATCCTATCAAAAGTTTAAGGAAAAACATATAGCAGAATTATCCCTTAGCAATATGCCTCAACCCATGATTGAGCCACCTATCCTTTGTTGCAAGTATGAATGAGTATGGTGGTGTTGTCATTAATGTTGTCATTGATGTCAACACAATATAGGTTGTTGCAGAGAAAGGAATCAAGTGATTGTAGGTGGTGCATGTATAGTTGAGATACTATTGAGATGTTGTGAGTACATGGAGCTATCTTTATGGTGTTGCAAGTGTGCTGATATGATGAGTTGCCAAGTGCTTTTGAGAAAATTAATAAATAGTGAAGAAAAAATTGTGTGTGTGTTTAGAATGTGCTTCGGTATGTGCTTTGCATTTCTGCTGTGTTGATCCTATGCTTGTGCGGATCTAAAGTGTTGTTTAAGGGCATCCTTGGGTGATATATCATGGATTAGCTTTTGGTTTGATGAAGAATGAAAGTTGAGTTCACTAGTTTGTGAACTGGTATGGCATAGTTGTTTCTCTGTGGATTGGGAGAAATGTATCTACTCCGCAGTCATTTGTTGGTTTTTTTCTCATCTTGCGGATCTAGAGGAAGGCTGGTAATGGTGTTATCTGTGTTCTATCAAAGGTGTTCATGGTTTGGCACTCTAGAAGACTAGTTTCAGAGTTACTGTGTGTTTTTACAGTCTGGATGGACTGATGGAAAGTGTTGTGTATGAAGGTTGTTGCAATAGCTGCAGATGAATCTGAAGGCATATGAGATGTGTTCTAGTGTATGGTGGAGCATGGTATATGGTGTGCATGTTATCTTCTTGTTGTGAAAGCATGTACTTCAAAGTTCATTGGTGTTTTCATTAGGTTTGGTCGACCTGGTGTTTACACATCATACAAATGACAAGTATCAATTAAGGAAGCCTGTGATTGATCCAATATGTTGTTTTGGGTCCTGGTTAAGTGTTGGTTTGGTCTACTCTCATTCTTATCCACCATGAGAATGTTGAGTTTCCAACCTAATTTGAATTTGTAAAATGAAGCATGTGTAGCCGACCTTGGAGAAAGTTTCTAAGGTTGAAGATGGTATAAATATAAGGCAAGATGTTAAGGATTGTAAGCCACAAGTGTGAGAAGCAAGATAGATGTGAGAAATTGTGCGAAAGTGAGTTGAGGCAATGAGAACTTTAACATTTTAGACTTCTGAAAGCAATGAGTTGATGGTGTGTGCAATTCTCTGATCAAGGATGTAGATGTGTGTAAGTTGTTGTGGTGGATCTTCTGTTGTAGTAAGAGAGTGTTCTCTGTGTAACATTATTCTTTCTATCTTTCTGTACCTATAGGCATTGAGCCTCCCATTTGGATAGTGACTCCTATTTGGACAGTGAGTCCTATCTTGGGCAATGAGCCTCTTTGTAAATGGTTTTGCAATTACTCTTATATTGTGAGTTAATCCTCACTGTGGTTTTTCTCTTATTGGGTTTTCCACGTAAGTTTGGTGTTTCTTGTGTTGATATTGCTTTATGTTATTTACACTTCATGCTCATACTTAATAATAGATTAGGGTGGATGTGGAGCTAATAATTGTTTGAGATTTGTGTGATTGGTGATAACTGATTCACCCCCCCTCTCAGTTGTCTTGTGCATATCAAAAATTGGTATGAGATCTTTGGTTTAGGACTCAGAGAAGAGCTTAACCACTTCAAGTAGATCCGATAGCACACAAATTGACAATACATGTGTATGATGGATTTGACTATAGTTTCTAGAAAGTACATATGAGAGGTTACCTGATCTCTCTTGGTTACAAGACTTCGAAAGCTATTAAGACAAAATATGTTGAGCTAGCAAGTGGTCCTTCTGCAAATGAGATTTCTACCTATGAAGAAAATGAAAAAGCAAGGTATGCAATCTATAGTGCTTGATCTAAGACTGAATTGACAAAAGTTATTTCTTTAGGCTCTGCTTAGGAGTTTGGGAAAATTTGAAAAATATCTATGAAGGAAATGATAGAGTCAAATTATTTTTCAAATAAGTTAACAACTAAGCACAAATATCAGAACTTGAAAATGGAAGAAGGTGAAGACATTGCAAGTTACTTTTAGAGGGTTGACATTGTAGTAAATGAAGTCAAAAATCAAGGTGGTACTCTGACAGATGAAGATGTAATGGAGAAGATTCTAATGACCCTACCAAAGAGTTATAGTGATAAGGTCTTAGCCATTGAGGAAGTTTATGATCTAATGAAATTCACTAAAGAATAGTTATTTGGCACCTTGGCTGCATTTGAAATGAGGAAATTTGGAAAAGAAAAGGAGAAAACAAAAAAAACCTTCAAAGCCACTAAAACAAAAGATGATCCAAATGGTGATACTTTAGAGGAGTTGGAAGAAAATTTTACAAGGAAGTTGAAGAAAGGTACCAATAAGTAAAAAGGTATATTACCTTTTAAATGTTTTAGTTGTGGAAATATTGGTCACTATGCTTCAAGATGTCCAAATAGAGCCATACACAAGAATAGCAGAGAAAATAAAGACAAAATGGACAAAAAGTTCAAGAAATTGTATTATGTTCTAGAGAATGTGCTGAAATTTCTGATGATGAATCTAATATTGAGGGTGCTAATGATGAATGCTTGTTTCTAGCCTTATAGAATAAATCAGTGTCTACTAACCATGGAAGATGTGCAAGGGAATGTGGTCTAGAAAATAAGAAGGATGAGATGGAAGGTACATTGGTTACTGCCTTTCATGCTAGACAAGATGAAGATTATTGGGTAATTGATAGTGGTTGCTCAAATCATATGACCAGAGATAAAAGTAAGTTCACTAAACTTGAAAAGTATGATAGAGGATTAGTCATGTTTGGAGATGATTCTGGTGAAAATATTGTTGAAAAAGAAACAATTAGTTTTGATGGAAAGCACAATACTGATGATCTCTATTATGTTAAGGGCTTAAGGAATAATCTCTTGAGTGTTGGAAAAATGTGTAGAAAGGATTTAAGCTTGTGTTTCAAGATAATAATTGTGATATCAAAAAAGGAACTGTGGTAGTTGCATGAAGAAGAACATATGGAAACATTTATCAGCTTAAGGGTGTTGATGGTCAATGTTTTGTGTCTCAAGGTAATGAAAGTTGGCTATGGCACTGGATGATGGGACATGTAAACTTTGACAACCTAATCAGGATTAGTTCAAGAGAAACTGTTAGGGATTTTCCTAAAATCACAAAGCCTACCAATACTATTTACTGATGTTTTCAGTTGAAAAAAAAACAAGATGCAGCTTTAAAGGAAAAGAACAATCAACTACCAAAATGCTGGAATTGATTCATACAAACCTCTATGGTCCCACAAGAATAGGAAGTCTTAATGGTCACAAGTATTTTATGCTTCTAATTGACGATTATTCTAGAATGAAATGGATTACTTTTCTTAGGGAGAAAGCTCAAGCTCTAGATAGATTCAAGGTGTTCAAGGATATGGTAGAGAATTAAGTGAACCTGAAAATCAAATGATTAAGGTTTGAAAAAGGTGGAGAATTCACCTCCAATGAGTTTAACATGTTTTATGAAGATCATGGTATAAGGAGGTTGTTGATGTGTTTTTTATGCACTTCTCAACACAGGTAATGCATAGGTGGATGACCTCTCTTGAAAGACAATCTTCCACAATCAGATTGCAGACCACTATTCCAAGGTCTCTAATGTCAGGTCTTGACAGTGCTTGGAATATCTCAGTTGATTCATGTGATTTGCTGGAATCACAAGGTGGACTGACATATGAGTTACAAAGCGTGGGAAGTTGGATTTGCAAATGGAGTTCTTAAGGTGCATAAATTGTTGCTCAGTTGTTGTAGGTTTGAAACAATAGTCTAGAACTCATAATTCAACTTCAGATTTGGCTTTACAATGTGTAATGAACCTTAGCTTAGGTAACTTATTAAAAAAAAAGGAAAAGGGGTGGGGAAGATAGGAAGTTTCTAGACCTGAAACTATGAATGAACATTGATCATGGAGGCTACTATAGTAGACAAACTCCCTAAACTGGGTTTTTCTTAGCCAAGAGGAACCTACAATTACACAAAACCAGTGCAATCTTCTAAGGACTGCAGATTTCCAGATTGCATACACACATCATGATCATGCAATTGAACTAAATTGTAGCAATAAAGTAAGGAGGCTCAGACTAGCTTTACAAAGTGGTTCATCATCAACAAACCACAAAAAAAATGAGCTGAAAATTCATCAAATATAGTAACAAAAAACACCATCATCACTTCCATTGAAGAAACTAACAACTAAACTAATAGGAAAGTAGAACCATGCATGCATAATGGAGAAACACAAGAGAAACATCCATAAATCATGTAATGTAGCTTTCTATTGTTGTAGAATTCCTTTACACTAGATCTCCAACCATCTACAGATGAAAGAGAGACCCCTATTTATAGTTTTCCACAGCCCAAATGAATGGATAGGATTGAATTACATTGAGTTGCTCAGATTTTTTTTACATTAGGGTTTCACCTACCCTCCATTATCCAACAATTTAAAATACATCATTTGTCCTTTTCCCTGTTTTGTCCCCTAGTGCCCAAGTGTTGTAGTAGTTTTTCATTTAGCAAATTTCCCTTTTCATTGTAACAGAAACTATCTGAAGGTTGCCTTCTCCTGCTGATGGATTTATAACATTCTTCAATTAATCTAAAGAACCTTGCTTACAACCTTGCATCATCATTGAATGAATCAGATGATTTGAGGAGATAACCCCTAACATATCATGATCACTTGGGAGGGAGAAACAACTCCACCTTGTTTTAGACCTTAACGAACGACCACATGTCCTCTTAGTTGTTGGATTTCTTTGATCGTGTAGCCACTTGCTTGGCAGTTCATTTGGTGAGTTGATCATCATTCATATAGATGTCCTTCTGTTGGTAGCTTTTATAGGAAGACTCTTCATGTGCAACTTCCCCCTATAGTAATCTCCCCTTGAAGACCTCTATTCCTATACAAAATAGTAGATTAAATTAGATTCCTACAAGTAACAATATGAAACCTCCTTTAAATATGGCCAGTTGACATTCACGTGTTCATCTTAAATGATTGTCTCATTATAATTCAAATAGTCCATAGCTTCATACTCTCTAAACCACCAATGGTAAGTGATGATAGCATTAAAAGGAATATTAGGGCATTCCCTCATCACTCAAGCATGATCAACATTCTAATTCCACTTGGATTTTCCCTCGCACCCCCAAGATTTTGTGAGCCAGTCATGGTCGCTTCTCTTTAGCAAATTCCTTATTGATAGGATTGGTCCTTTATTTACCTGCTACCATGCATCACATACATTCCTAGGATAACCTTCGACCACCCCGTAACTCAATGTGCAAATTCTCAACCATGTACTTGACAACACCTTTATCAGAATCTAGCTAATACTTGCCTCGATGTCGGGTGAAGCCACAATAGTGGTTTACAATTCAAGTGAGGAAGGAAAACTCACAAAAATGACCCCATGGAAAAAAACTTGATTTTAGGGGTTCGTACGAGCCTACTAGTTCAAGCAAACCCTTCTGATCCTTTCCCACCCAAAAATCAAAGAAAACCCCTTATGGAAGGGTGGTTTGCTTGAACCAGGGTTCGCGCAAGCCCCCCTTACACCTCATTGCCCTCCCGAGACACAAAAAAATCTAATTTTTTATGCTTCAGAGCTCGGGTTGAGGATGAAAATGGAGGAGTCTTCACAATCCCAACTGGAATCAGGTAGTCCTTAGAACGAACTATCCAACGAATATAATTTTAATATGTTTTGGTTTTATTATGTATTTTTTTTAGTTTTATTAAACATAGGTTTTTCATTGAAAATGAAGGTCTCTATTCTGCACATGAAAAAATAGCAGATTATCAATTTTTTTTTGAAAAATATAAGTGCACCAGATATTGAAGTCCTTGATCCAAAAATAAATAAATTGAATTTTGATATATACAAAAAAAGTTACGCATTATCTGATCGTGCTATGTTTGAATTGTAATTGGTTTGACTTCAAAACTTGATTAAAAAAAAATATTCAATAAAAAACTATCTAACCAATTGGAAGCACTATATATTGTAGTTACAAATCTAAATTTGAAATAATTAGAATTTTATCCTTCATGGAAAAAAAATTATGCGTTATACGGTGTGCGTCACTTTTTTAAAAAAGTCATTTTCTGAAAAAACCAGTTTTCATTGGAGATGGAAAAAGAAGTGCAGTCTGATTCCAAAAAAATTGAAAAAAATATTTTTTAGAATCCATAGACAAAATTTGACGAGACTCTAGTTTGTATAATCTTCAAATTCCTCACGGTTTAGCCGCTATAGGTGCCCGAATGTGAAGATTTAGTTAAAGAAAATAATTTCAGTGTCTAGTTTGGTCAAAAATTGTAAACCACTATTGTGGGATCACCCTACTGTTTCGTATGCCTGGAAGATTGACTTTCAATTTATTAAATTACAACGCATCACCCATTACAAATTAATTAAATGCATTGTGTGGAATGATTAAGGGATGAGGCGAGTGCCCCCCAGTCTACCCATCAAATTAAAGCTTCAAGTTCTATGCGATGAATGAGGAATGTCCATGGCCATCGCAGGCTTCGCATGGAAAATTTCCATCGAAAGAATGAGGGCAAGGATGCACAGGGCGTTGGGTGTGAATGCCACTTTTGGGCACAATATATAGCAAGGAAGTTATTTCCCAATCAGAAAGGTGAGCATCAAATCCTGCTAAGATAGACTCCATGGGACTAACGATGCGAGCGATAGTGCTCAGGAGGCTGTGGCTAATATTTCATCACGCAATGGCGGAGAGAATGGGAACATCGTAGAAAATTCATTGAATGATGCCACTAGCGTTGAGTTCTGCATAAGTGAAAACTGTTAGAGATATTGGTGTGGGACGCTGTGCCAAGAATGCCATTTGAAAATAGAAAAACAATGACGAATCTCACGTGAGAAGTTTTGCACACCACCCCTTTGGCCTTCGTTAATTGAATCTTCCATTCCTACCATTACCTTTGATCACGCGAGCCTCCTACGCTAAACTGACCAATCATACCATTAGAAATTCTATCATTCTTTGATCATCTAGCCTAAGGTTTCACCATCTATCATGCATCCCCTTGAACACTTCGTCACGTCCCAATCCCCAACTTACCACCCGCTCCCCTTTACAATAAATTAAATTCATTGAAGTAGGCGGGCCTTATCAATTGGATGACGTGGGAGAAGGTGGTGGGTGCACCGTTAGCGAAGGCCACCTAAAAACAACATTTGTCTGGCGGAAACCTGCATGAAATCACTTGATGGAAGATGAGAACATGTGATCCACATTAGACACGAACATGGGGAGTAGATATCGGATGGCTAGGGAGTAAACGCTGTTTCAAATGGTGGATGGGACCTTGCAGTTCTTGAACTGGGAAAATTTTTCGATGTTGAAGAATAAACCTAAGGACCGAGCCCCTATCAAGCACTTTACTTCTCCCATCTTCATACAAACGTCTCCTCACTACCTAGTGGCAAGCGTTTGATATTCTGCTCACAACATTAATCATTGCGAAAATGTGCTCCCCCTTCTTATATCGAGATAAGGCCAGCTCTCATGCAATCAGAGGCAATTGCTTGAATGCTTGAATACTTCAGACTTCGACTACTCATGAAAACCCTTAGCCTAGATGTACTTTCCCATTAAAGTTTTCCACACACCCTTTAACACACAAAAAATATGCTATACTAAAATCACCCACCTACAAAATCCTCTTGATCATTTTGTGGCATTCTCATCCCTTGGTGATTGGGTGGTTCTTCAATCACCTCGTTTCTGGCTAAGATATTTTTGGGTCCTACCATTTAGCCACCTTTTTCCATTCTTTAACATCCACAATGAACCTGCCTCCTCATGTCTGCTATCTATAATATTATCGTAGGAGGCCATGTCACTTTGGTGAGACAATTAGGTAGTGCCGAAGACACCCCACAATAATTTACAAATAGAGGGATTGGTAGGGACAACCACAAATTGATCAACACCCACAACTAATTTCTGAACAATCAAGTCATTTCTCCTATCAGATCTTCCCATGTTGCTATGCACTTGGATTGCATTTCATCATCATATCCATGCAGGTACACAACCATCAGATTATGAACAAACGCATTCACTCACAACATTATTGAGCATTAGTTTTCCTTGGGTTTTCCAAGGCGAGGCATGATGAAATGGACTACAAAGCCCATAGAGGAAGTCTCAAATCCATCAAACCTAGTTTTCGTGTGAGCCACCCATTTATCCAATATGTTTGGATTTTAATCCAAAGCCCACCATTGAAAAAAATGATCACCTCCATTGATGGGTCGACAGTGTTTGTGGGAGAGGGAGAAGTGCCACATGAAAGAGCGGATGGAGATGGAGGGAGGTGGGATGATGGGACAAGAATGCTGTAAGAGAGACAACTATGAATGGATGGCCACCCACGACGCGGTACCCGCAATCCAAATCTTCATTCTTTCACTTCCCTCCTTAAAAGCATGACGTAGCCGATGTCTCTTCACAAATTCTTAGTCCAACTTTAATCGAAGGAGATTCATTATGTATCCATTGATAATTTTAGTGATTCCCAGATTCACCTTCAACTACCATCTTTACTTGCCACTAATAATTATTCTCCCCCATTCTCCCCTCATGGTAACGATATACAAAAGAGCCTCTAGGAGTGCGAAACCCGCAGGGCTAGTCATTGCGGGGCTGGAACTGCGAGTGATTGTTAAATGGCAGCTGCTTCTTACAAATGATATTATGATTAGAAGACTCCACACAACTTGTGGATGCGAGGAGTAGGTGACAGGGAAATGTGAGTGCAATGCCGCCTCTTATCACAGGATTTGCATATGAGGCCCTCACCACAACATCTCGTTGTTGATTGCATAATTTCATTCCTTTATAAACTATTGCTTTTTCTGATCAAAACTATGTCATGTGATAATCATATGTACCTTAAGTGGCTCGTGTGCAGGCATATAAGATTCATCATGGGTGCGTATTATCATTGTGTCATGGGAGAAATGAATTTCCCCATCATGATTTTAAAACCTGAGCACCAACTCAATTTTTGCTGCTACTTAAGTCGAACCATCCACCCCTCCAAAGCCCGCATACATTGAAGTTGCATATATATATATAAAGCATGGAAGCCTTTCGAAAGACCTTTTGAGCTTGAACGGATGAAACCCGTAGCTTGCAAGGCATATGTGAATGAAAGGCATAGAGGAAAGACTTGGGGTCCTAGTGTTGCCAGTGCAACAGGGATTATGCTTGGTCGGTTCTCTTTCCATGATAGTTTCCCTCGACTCCCTTAGAGCTCTCCTCAAGTTGTCCCTTGCCGAGGGTATCACTTTATGGAACTACCACCACCACTCAAGCTTGTGAATTTCATTTATGAAGAGAGGAGTGTGAGACATCAAGAAGAGAGTGTCCCCTTAGGGAATAAGGTGGACGACCACTTAAGAAAATGACAAAGGATGGGAAAAGACCTGCATTGTGGGTTCCGCATAGATAAAGGCCATCTGTGTCCATTCTAAAGGTCATTCTTCATAAGATATAAAGCTTTGGTGGAAACCTTCCCCAATGAGTGTCGCTAACTTAGGATTCCACCTCGCCTTGGATTGGGTGGCTTGAGGATGTCATTAGGAATACCACTCGAAAATGACCAAGTCAATGTATGTGAGCAAGACAAGCGAGAGCACCACAGGAGAAATTCCATTATTTGCGGTGGTGAGACTATGGACGACTGAGGCCATGGTGGAGCCTACAAGAAGATGATGGCTATAGGGAATCATGGGTCCACGAAATGAGGAGTTAGTGGAGCTTTTTCGTTCGAAAATGGCCTAGAGGTGACAGACTCCTATAGATAATGGCCGGCATAGGCGGGCCCACCGACAAGATTTGACTCAAAAGTCGACCCATTGATCTTAAGGTTTGCTTCCAAGAAATGATACCAGCGGGAGCCAAGCTGCGGGGTGACATAAGAGCCAAGTTGTTTTGAGAATGGTGGTCATGTAATGACAATCCATGCAAGAGGACCCTAGACATTTTGGACTTAAACGATCCTAAAGCAATGGGGTCGGTTAGTTTCATAGAAATGGCGAAGATAAGAGGACTAACTACAGAGTTCCTCGTGCGGGTGGATGTCAAAGGTCGGTCATGCAAAATGGGAACAGAGTCCTGCCTAGGGTGACCTGTAGTTGCGTGTTTGTAGAGCATGAAAGAGGTAGTGAAAAACATGGGTGTAGGGTCTGTGTGTTGGGTAGACGTCAGGACTTGACCGCAAGAAAACAACATAGTGCAGTGGTGAATGAAAAAGGGAGATCCATGGTTGTAGGTCCGTAAGGGTCGACAGACGCTGGGTGAAAGGTGAACGTAAACTTGCGGGAGCTGGCCCGCAAGGGCAAAGGACTTAGTGAAACCTAGGTAGGTGAATTGAGCCATCATGAAATTGATCATTTTAGTCTTAGGGCCAACTTAGGTTAGGAAATGGGGGTGCACGAAACAAGATGAGGTCAAAATGATCTAACTTGAGCAAAAGAGGGGGTCCCCACCCATGGCGAGGCGTGTGTACAAAACATGCACAACAAATGGTGACTCGTTGGGGAAATTCTCTAGAGTATTTCGATGACAAACTGGAATCACAAACCTAAAATCTTTGGTTTTGATCCTCAGGCTAGGTCAAAAAAACTAGACACTTGAACAAAAGATCAAAACCACTAGTTAATCCAACCTTCAATATGCTAAACATGCAAGTGTGTGTAATTGCATTAATTCCCATCCTTCAGTTGCTACAGGAACCCAAGCTCCATCAAGTTAAGCTATGTAGTTTATTCTAACTCCAAAAGCCTTCGGGACATTGCCTTGCTTCCAATTAGGTGTCCATAGCCCCAATGAGGTTGTCATTGTGATTCTCCTGAAAATTGCTCTACTACCGGTTGGACATCCATAACCTTAGTAGAGTTACTCAGATACCCCTGAAAAGTGTAATTTATTTTCTTTTGATTTTCAATGCTTTCTTTCCTTTCTTTCTTTTGATTTTTTCTCTTTTCAGTTCTTTTATTTCAACCCACAAGTAATGAAGCTTGCGCTCAAGGTTGATAATCACAGTGGTGCTGGAGAAGGATTTTAGATTTTTCACTTAACTAGACCTCGCAAAGGACCTACATTGACCTTTGGATTCTTAAAATGTGTGAGAGGTATAATATTTCAGAATACTTTGGGAATGAGACCAACCAACAACTTGCTCACTTCGAATCAAACAGCCGGATCATTTGACACCAATACAAGATCCTCACCGTCCACTCTAAAAACTTAATTAGAGTTTGACAAAGAAATATGTAGAACATCCCCAAGAAATAGGGATGATTGTTGCATGCACATATGAGCCTAGCTAAAAGCAGAGGGACCCCGAGTAAAGCGGCAACAAAGCATTAGAAAACAGAAAGCAACAACTTAAACTAACCAAAGCAGGAAAGCGAAAGAGAAACCAAACTAAAGCAAACTAACCATGACAAACCAACTAACCTAAGGAAAGCAGGAAAGCGAAAAACTTATAGGAAACCTACACTACTCAAAACAGGTATGTACAAAGAGATTTACAAAGAACTATGTACAAGGAAGGAAAATTAACTTTTATGCTAGTTGGACTTTGTAAAGCATGCACAAGTAAATAGGAAGTAGTCATAGTTCTCAACCATGTAGATTTATCCTTATATTTAGAAAAAGGAAGTTTATTATCGAATCATTCAAATTTAATTGCATAGTCAGGGAAAATCAGCAATTGAGGAAGTTCATTAAACCCATGATTAATCCATAGACACGTCCATTTTCCCTTATTCTCATAATCAAAATGATAAGTGCAATTATAAGTATTCGTAGGAGCAAGGAATGATAGAACCTGGATGTCATCGCATGGAGGTGACCAGTAGTGTTTGACAGTTGAGAGCGAGCACAACATCATCGATCATTGCATTAGCAGCCTCAGGTGGGCGTGGTGGAGGGTGCACCATTTTAGATCTTAGGCTTGTAGAGGGATGGGAGAATGAGGCATTAGATGACTCTTTCAATTATTGGGTGGGTTCCGTAGCCTCCATCTTCTCTTCTTTGAAGAGATATACTTCATCTTGTTGTTCTTTCGTAAACCTGGTGTCCACTTGATTGTTGTCTTCAAAAGGTAGCACACTGTCCTGTCTCCTTCCCCAGGTATTGACCTTATTTTTATGATGTTCAATGTCATGGGATGATGACATGCACGAATCTGTCCTATTGCAGCCATTCAAATGTGAAGGAGGATCAACAATGATCATGGCGGGAGGACTCCAAGTTGCTTCTTGTAGTCGGCCGGGTGCCTCATTTCTATTGGAAGTTATCGAAACACCTCCACCTTTATCTTCTTCTTTTTTCTATTCATGTATCTCCTCATGATGTTCACTTGTCTCCTCTTGTTCTTTTTTCTATAGACGGAGAAGGACCCCCTCTCCCAATCCAAAAACTCTAGTGCATCGTCGTTTGGAGGCTAAAGGAGTATGTCTTCATCGCTACCATCTTCTGGAATGTACTCCTCCTCGGCATGGGAAAACCTTCGCAATACAAATCCTAATGGAAATAAGTCATCAATTGAGGGAACCTCGTCAAGGGGACCAAAATCTACTACACAATTTCTCTCCATAGACTCGCCATAAAGTCCATCATCCATGGTGCACAAATGCTCTTCAAAAGTGAGAAATTCTTGATGACTGGTGGACAACATTCTTGTTTGATGTACTTCATCACTCAAAAGCTTGAGACTATTTGCATTCCTTCTTCTATTGCTATCCCAACATCCTCTTGAGGCCTGCCCTTAGTCGTGTCATCACTTGACATAGGCTCTTGGTCTTCTACTTTGATCCAAGCAACAAGTAGGGGAGGTCAGACACTTGGCTACTTCACCTATCCTCTAACTTGTTCAATGGCTTCTTGGAACAGTTCACATGTGAACTCCAAGTGTGATGAATCATGGAGTTTGCAACAATTCAGGAGTAGCAACACCTCCAAATCCACTTGACACCTTAGCTCCAACCAATCCATTGCTAATCTTGACACTAGCTTGTTATATCTATCCATGATCGGGTCCTCGTCTCCACTTGAAAAGGAAGTCTAATAGTGAACATCCATGAATTGTAGCTATTCCTAGTCCTCCAAATCTGTATTTTCAGATGCTTGTCATTGCCATTCATCAAGGAGAGATCTTCTAATCTAATTTCATTTATACTCCCATCATCATTTTCTTCTGCTCCAAAGCTCTCAACCTCTTCCTCTTTCTAATTTTTAGCATCTTCATTGGCTGCCCCAACATACACTGTTGCAGACTTCGCTGATCCATCCTCAACTACCAATGGCTCCTCTTCTAGATTGGAGGACTGCTCTTTTCCAATGAAGGAGAGATTCTCTAACTCCCTTCCGACTAAATTTTCATCAAAGCTTTTTGTTGTCCTAGGGAAATTAGCTTCTTCCTTTCCATTTTCAGCTTCAGTGTTTGCTGTCCCAACACTAGTCTGTGTCAAATTCCTTGATTCATCTTCAACTTGTTGTCCTCCAGAGGTTGACAACTATTTTTCTTCATGGGATGAATCATCCTCATTGAAAGCCAGCTGCTCCAACTTGTTCAAACAACCCTTGGCTTGAGCGATGATGTTTAGGCATGATGAGCAAGTGAATTCAGAGTGGGGTGCATTGTGAAATTTGCACCAACTAGACATCAATATTTCCTCCAATCTTGGTCCATCTTTGCTTCCCAAACACTCTTGGATCAGCCCATTGAATGCCTTAGCTACCATGTTAGTCATTTCCTCTTCTAGATCTTTGGGAGCCAAGGGTTGGTATATGTCCCAAAAGGGAATTTCTCCTTGAAAGACTCTTTCAATTCTGCTCAAGAAAGTTAGACACCCTAATTCGTTGTGCTTGCGAGTGCAATGGATCTGAAATCTATCCGCTAATGCAAATTTCTGCAATGTCTTCTTCAATCTCATGTTTAAATCTACATGTGGTTGAGTGATGTTGACTTGCAAATGCTGCTCCATCCCAACTCAACTTCGTTTGCCTTCAAAATTTTTTGATTCTATGTTTCAACATTAAAAGAGATCTCCTTATCTCATATTTCTTCTTGAAAGTACTATTTTCAACTTCCAACCCTTAACTTTGTTGCCTCAACATGTCAGCTCTCCTTCTAGCGCTAGTTTTGTTGATGTTTTTTTTATGCACTTCTCAACATAGGTAATGCATCAGTGCATCACCTCTAGATTGCAAAACACTATCCCAAGGTCTCTAATGTCAGGTCTTGACAGTGCTTGGAATATCTCAGTTGATTCATGTGATTTGCTGGAATCACAAGGTGTACTTACGAATGAGTTACAAAGCGTGGGAAGTTGGATTTGCAAATGGAGTTCTTAAGGTGCAAAAATTGTTGCTCAGTTGCTGTAGGTTTGAAACAATAGTCTAGAACTCATAATTCAACTTTAGATTTGGCTTTACAATGTCCAATGACCCTTAGCTTAGGTTAGTTATTGAAAAAAAGGAAAAGGGGTAGGGAAGATAGGAAGTTTCTAGACCTAAAACTATGAATGAACAGTGATCATGGAGGCTGCTACAGTAGAAAAACTCCCTAAACTGGGTTTTGTTTGGCCAAGAGGAACCTACAGTTACACAAAACCAGTGCAATCTTCTAAGGACTAGAAATTTTTAGATTGCATACACATATCATGAGCATGCAATTGAACTAAATTACAACAATAAAGTAAGGAATCTCAAACTAGCTTTACAAAGTGGCTTATCATAAACAAAAAGCATGAGCTAGAAATTCATCAAATACAGTAACAACAAACAACATCATCACTTCCATTGAAGAAACTAACAACTAAACTAATAGGGAAGTAGAACCATGCATGCATAATGGAGAAACACAAGATAAACATCCATAAAATGTAGCTCTCTATTGCTGCAGAATGCCTTTACACCAACTCTCCAACCATCTACAAATGAAGGGGAGACCCCTATTTATAGTTTTCCAAAGCCCAAATGAATGGCTAGGATTGAATTACATTGAGTGGCTTAGATTTTTTTTACATTAGGACTTCACCTACCTTCCATTATATAGCAATTTAAAAAATACATCATTTGTCCTTTTCCCTATTTTGTCCCCTAGTGCCCAAGTGCTATAGCAGTTTGTCATTTAGTAAAATGCCCTTTTCATTGTAGTAGAAACTATCTGAAGGTTTCCTTCTTCTGCTGATGGATTTATATCATTCTTCAATCAATCAAAAGAACCTTGCTTACAACCTTGCATCGTCATTGAATGAATTAGATGATCTGAGGAGACAACTCTTGATGGATCATGATCACTTGGGAAGGAAAAACAACTCCACCTTGTTTCAGACCTTAATGGATGGCCACCTATCCTCTTAGTTGTTGGATTTCTTTGATAGTGTAGCCACTTGCTTGACAGTTCATTTGGTGAGTTGATCATCGTTCTGACAGACGTCCTTCTGTTGGTAGCCTTTACGGGCATACTCTTCATGTGCAACTTCCCCCTTGCAGTAATCTCCCCTCGAAGACCTCTATTCCTGCACAAAATAGTAGATTAAATTAGATTCCCGCAAGTAACAATATGTAACCTCCTTTAAATATGGCCAGTTGACATTCACACATTCATCTTAAATGATTGTCTCATTATAATTCAAATAGTCCGTAGCTTCATACTCTCTAAACAACCAATGGTAAGTGATGATAGCATTAAAAGGAATATTAGGGCATTCCCTCATCACTCAAGCATGATCAACATTCTAATTCCACTTGGATTTTCCCTCGCACCCCTGGGATTTTGTGAGCCAGTCATGGTCACTTCTCTTTAGCAAATCCCCCATCGATAGGATTGGTCCTTTATTTACCCACTATCATGCATCACATACATTCGTGGGACAACCTCCGACCACCCCGTAACTCAATGTGCAACTTCTCAACCATGTACTTCACAACACCTTTATCAAAATCTAGGTAATACTTTCCTCAATGCCATTTCGTATGCTTGGAAGATTGAATTTCAATTTATTAAATTACAATGCATCACCCATTACAAATTCATTAAATGCATTGCATGGAATAATTTAGGAATGAGATGAGTGCCCCCCAGTCTTCCCATCAAATTAAATCTTCAAGTTCTATGTGATGAATGAGGAATGTCCATGGCCATTGTGGGCTCCGCATGGAAAAAACCCATCGAAAGAATGCAGGCAAGGATGCACAGGGCGCCGGGTGTGAATGCTGCTTTCAGGCATGATATATAGCAAGGAAGTTATTGCCTAATCAAAAAAGTGAGCATTAGAACCCGCCAAGATATCCTCTATAAGACAAATGATGCAGGTGATAGTGCTCGAGGGGCTGTGGCTAATATTTTTTCACCCAATGACAGAGAGAATGGGAACATCACAAAAAAGTCATTGAATGGTGCCACTAGTGTTAGGTCCTGGATAAGTGAAAATCATTAGAGATATTGGTGTGGGACGCCATGCCAAGTATGCGGTTTGCAAATAGAAAAATAACGATGGATCCACATGTGAGAAGTTTCATACACCGCCCCTTTGGCTTTCATTAATTGAGTCTTCCATTCCTACCATTACCTTTGATCACATGAGCCTCCTACGCTAAACCAGCCAATCATACCATAAAAAATTCTATCATTTTTTGATCATCTCACCTCAGGTTTTTCCATCTATCATGCACCCCCCCAAACACTTCATCACGCCCCAATCCCCAACTTACCACTTGCTCCCCTTGAGAATAAATTAAATTCATTGAAGTAGGTGGGCCATATCGATTGGAAAATGCAGGAGAAGGTGGTGGGCACACCGTTAGTGAAGGCCACTTGAAAACAACATTTTTCTGGAGGAAACCCGCATGAAATCACCCAACGAAAGACAAGAACACGGGCTCCACATTATACAAAGATGTGGGGAGTAGATATCAGATGGTTGGGGAGTAAACACTGTTTCAAATGTAGGATGGGACCGCGCAACGCCCGAACTAGGAGAACTCATTGATGTTGAAGAATAAACCTAAGGACCAAGCCCCTATCAAGCACTTTACTTCTCCCATCTTCATACAAACGTCTCCTCGCTACCTGGTGGAAAGCGCTCAATATTCTACTCACAACATTAATCATTTTAGACATGTCCTCCCCCTTCTCGTATCGAGATATGGTCGACTCTCTTGCAATTAGAGGAAATTGCTTGAACACTCGAATACTTCAGACTTTGACTACTCACGACAACCCTTAGCCTAGATGCACCTACTCATTAAAGTTTTCTATGCACCCTTTAACACACACAAAATATGCCGCACTAAACTCACCCACATACAACATCATCTTGATCATTCTATGGAATTCTCATCCCTTGGTGATTAGGTGGTTCTTTGATCACCTCATTTCTGGATAAGATATTTTTGGGCCCTGTCGTTTAGCTGCCTTCTACCATCATTTAATGTTGACCATGAACCTGCATCCTCATGTGTGCTATCGATAATATTATCGCAGGAGGTCATGTCACTTTGGTGAGACAATTAGGTAGTGCCAAAGACACCCCACAATAATTTACAGACGAGGGGACTGGCAGGGACAACCAGAAATTGATCAACACCCACAACTAATTTATGAACAATCAAGTCATTTCTCCTATTGGATCTTCCCATGCCGTTATGTTCTCCACTTGCATTTCGTTGTCATATCCATGCAGGTACACAACCATCAGATTATAAACAAATGCATTCACTCACAACGTTATTGAGGGTTAATTTTCCTTGGGTTTTCTGCACCGAGGCACTGTGAAATGGACTGCAGAGCCCATAGAGGAAGTCTCAAATTTATCAAACCTAGTTTTTGTGCAAGCCACCCATTTATCCAATATGTTTGGATTTTAATCCAAAGCCCGCTGTTGAAAAAAAATGATCACCTCCATTGATGGGTCGAGAGTTGTTGTGGGGGAGGGAGAAGCGCCACATGAAAGAATGGATGTGGGTTGAAGGAGGGGAGATGATGGGACAAGAATGTTGTAAGAGAGATGACTATTAATGGACAGCTACCCGTGTCATGGTACCCGCAAGCTGAAGCTCCGTTATTTCAACTCCCTTCTTAAAAGCATGATATAGCTAATGTCTCTTCACAAATTCTTAGTCAGACTTTAATTAAAGGAGATTCATTACATTCGCTGATCATTTTATTGATTTCCAGATTCTCCTTCAATTGCCATTTTTACCTGCCACTAATAATTATTCTCCCCCATTCTCCCCTCATGGTATCGATATACAAAAGAGCCTCTAGGAGTGCAAAACCCACAGGGCTAGTCACTGTGGGGCTGGAACTTTGGGTGGCCATTAAATTATAGCTGCTTCTTACAGATGACAATCTAAGTAGTGGACTCCACATGACTTGTGGATGTGGGGAGTAGGTGACAGGGAAACGTGAGTGCAACACCGCCTCTTATAACAGGATTTGCATCCGAGGCCCTCACCACAATATCTCGTTGTTGATTGCATAATTTCATACCTTTATAGACCGTTGCTTTTTCTGATCAAAACCATGCCATGTGTTAATCATATGTGCCTGAAGTGGCTCGCGTGTGGGCATATAAGATTCAAAGTGGGTGCATATTGTCATTGTGTCATGGGAGAAATGAATTTCCCCATCATGATTTTAAAACTTGAGCACCAACCCAATTTTTGCCGCCACTTAAGGGGAACCATCCTCCCCTCCAAAGCCCATGTACATCGAAGCTGCCTATAGTATATATGTATAAAGAATGGAGGTCTTTTGAAAGATGTTTTGAGTTTGAGCGGATGAACCCTGTACCTCGCTTGAGGCATATGTGAATTAAACACAGAGAAGAAAGAATTGCAGTCCTAGTGTTCCTGGTGCAACATGGATTATACTTGGTCAGTACTCTTTCCATGACAGTCATCCTCGACTCCCTTAGAGCTCTCCTTAAGCCGTCCTTTGCTGAGGGTATCACTTTATGGAACTACCACCACCACTTAGGCTTGTGAATGCCATTTATGAAGAGAGGAGTGTGAGACGTGAAGAAGAGAGTCTCCTGTTGAGGAATAAGGTGGACAAGCGCTTAAGAAAATGGAAAAGGATGGGTGGAGACCTGCATTGTGGGTTTTGCATAGATAAAGTCCATCTTTGTCCATTCTAAAGGTCATCATTCATATGATATAAAGCTCTGGTGGCAACCTTCCCCAATGAGTGTCTCTAACTTAGGATTCCACCTCACCTTGGATGGGGTGGCTTGAGGATGTCATCAAGAATACCACTTAGAAATGACCAAGTCAATGTATATGAGTGAGAAAAGTGGGAGCACTGTGGGGGAAATTCCATTGTTTACAGTGGTGGGATTATGGATGACTGAGGCCATGGTGGAGCCTGCAAGAAGATCATGGCTCTGGGGAATCACAACTCTATAGAATGAGGAGTTAGTGGAGCTTCGTCATTCAGAAATGGCCTAGAGGTGACGAACTACTGTAGACAACGACTCATATAGGTGAGCTTGCCGACGGGTTTGACTCAAAAGTCGGCCCACTGATCTTAAGGTTTGCTTCTAGGAAATGATACTAGAGGGAGCCAAACCGCGGGGTGACATGAGAGCCAAGTTGTTTTGAGAATGGTTGTTGGGTAATGACAATCCATGCAAGAGGACCCTAGAAATTTTGGACTTAAACGATCTTGAAGCAACGAGGTCGGTTAGTTTTGCAACAACAATGAAGATAGGAGGACTAACTACAAAGTCCATCATGTGGGTGGTTGTCAAAGGTTGGCTGCGTGAAATGGTGAAATGGGAATGGATTCCCACCTAGGGTGACCTATAACTGCGGCTCCACAGAGCGTGAAGGACACAACAAAAAACACGGGCACGAGGTTCGTGTGCCGGGAAGACATTAGGACTCAGTTGCAGGAAAACAACATAGTGCAATAGCGAATGAGAAAGGGAGACCCACGATTGCAGGTCCACAATAGTAGACAGACGTTGGGAAAAAGGTGAACAAAAACCTGAGGGAGTTGGCCTGTAAGGGAAAAGGACTTAGTGAAATCTAGGTAGGTGAATCGAGCCATCATGAAATTGATCATTTTAGTCTTACGGCCAACTTGGGTTAGGAAATGGGGGTGTGTAAAACAAGATGAGTTCAAAATGATCTGACCTGAGAAAAAGAGGGGGTCCCTACCTGTGGCGGGGTGTGTGTGCAAAACATGCACAACAGAGGCATCTTTCTACTCCTAGAACTCCTCAGCAGAATGGAGTTGTTGAGAGGAAGAACCAGATTGTTCAAGAAGCTGCAAGGAATATGATGAAAGAGGAAAATGCACCAAAAGTATACTAGAGAGAAGCAATTCACACTGCTGTTTATATTCTTAATAGAGTTCAGATCAAAGGTAACAACACAAAGATCCCTTATGAACTGTGGCAAGACAAAATTCCCACTATTAAGTACTTTAAGGTGTTTGGAAGAAAATGTTATATTAAAAGAGATGATGAGAACCTAGGAAAGTTTGATGCTAGATGTGATGAAGGTATTTTCCTTGGATATTCAACTAATAGCAAAGCTTATAGATGCTTCGATTGGGAAAGAATGTTGAAAGTGCAAATGTAAAAGTTGATGAAGATATACATAGATTAGTTGAAATAAGTGAAGTTGAATCAAATAAACCTATCTGTAGACAAGTACAAGAAGAGAATAAGGAAGAAGAAGAAGCTCCAGAACCTACTCCTAAGACTCCAAAATATGTATAGAAAAATCATTTGGAAGAACAAATAATTGGAGACAAAAGTGAAGGTGTATAGACAAGAAGAAAAGTGGTAGCAGCTGAGGTAAATTTGTGTTTACTTTCCAAGATAGAACCTAAAACAGTGTGTGAAGCATGCAAAGATGAAAACTGGGTTAGAGAAATGAAAGAGGAATTACAACAAATAAAGACAAATCAAACATGGGAATTGGTTCCTAGACTGGTAAACAAGAATGTAATTGGTACAAAATGGGTATTCAGGAAGAAGTTGAATGAGAATGGTGAAGTAGTAAGAAAAAAAACAATGATTGTGTGCAAAGGTTATTCACAAGTTGAAGGAATAGGCTTTGAGGAGACATTTGCCCCAGTGACAAGAATGGAGGCTATTCAGATGTTTTTGGCATTTTCTGCTCACAAAGATTTCAAGGTATACCAGATGGATGTTAAGTCTGCATTCCTGAATGGAGAATTGGAAGAAGAGGTTTACATGGAACAACCAGAGGGATTTCAGTTATTAGATCAACTGGACATGGTCTGTAAGTTGAAAAAGGCACTGTATGGACTTAAACAGGCTCCTAGAGCATGGTATGTAAGGTTGGAAAGGTATTTGACACAAAAAAGGTTTAGCAAAGGCTCCAAAAATAGTAATCTCCATTTCAAGGTTGAAGGAAACAAAATGTTGATAGTAGTTGTGTATGTTGATGATATTATCTTTGGCGGAAATGAGGGTATGTGCAAGAAATTTGCAGAGGATATGAAAAAAGAGTTTGAAATGTCTATGATTGGTGAGTTGAATTTCTTTTTTGGACTTCAAGTGAATCAAACTAATAAGGGCACATTCATTTCACAATAAAAGTATGTTAAATAATTCTCGAAGAAGTTTGGAATGGATGACTCCAAACCGGTTTTTACCCCTATTGTGACTGGATGCAAATTAAGCAAGGATGATGAATCTCCTAAAGTTGATTAGAGCATGTACATATCTACGATTGGTGGATTGTTATATCTTACTGCTACTAGATTGGATATCATGCATGTAGTATGTTTGGTTGCCAGATTTCAAGCAGAACCCAAAGAAACACATGTTACAACTGTGAAAAGGATATTCAAATATCTAAAAGGGACTTCAAATTATGGCTTGTGGTATCCTAAGGATACTGATTTTACTTTGAGTGCTTACATTGATGTAGATTGGGCTAGTTGTGTAGATGACTGAAAGTGTACAAGTGGTGGTGCATTCTTTCTTGGATGCAGGTTGGTTTCATGGCTAAGCAAGAAACATGATTTAGTTTCTTTATCCATTGTAGAGGCTGAGTACATTGCAACAACATCTTGCTACACAAAGGTACTATGGATGAAGCAAACATTGAAGGATATAGGAGTGATGTGTGATGAGCCTATCCCTATCTTCTATGATAATACATGTGCAATAAATATTTCAAATAATGAGGTAATGCATCCAAAGACAAATCATATATCTATTCGATATCATTTCTTAAGGGAGAAGGTATTGGAGAATGAAGTAAGGCTAGAATATGTTCCTACAAAGGATCAAATTGCTGATATATTTACTAAGGCTCTTCCTAAGGATACTTTTGAGTATCTTAGGGAGAAGTTAGGGGTTACTGCCCCTCCTTCTTTGAACTAGGTTCACATGGAGGTGCATCAGTCTAGTGGATCTACAAATTCATCATTTGTCTGGACTGATGACTGGGGTCTACTCCTCAGGGGGAGTAGAAACTATCATTGGTGCAGTATAAGATGTGTATTATCATGGGTGCACTCCTAAGGGGAGTGATCATAATTATGTAATTTTCTTTTGTTCTTTTCCATTGATGTCAAAGGGGGAGAGAGAGTCATGTGTTGCCATCAATGACAAAGGGGGAGATTGTTGCAAGTATGAATGAGTATGGTGGTGTTGTCATTAATGTTGCCATTGATATCAACATAGTATAAGTTGTTGCAGAGAAAGGAATCAAGTGATTGAAGGTGGTGCATGTATAGTTGAGATACTATTGAGATGTTGTGAGTACATGGAGCTATCTTTATGGTGTTGCAGGTGTGTTGATATCATGAGTTACCAAGAGCTTTTGAGAAAATTAATAAATAGTGAAGACAAAATCATGATGTGTGTGTTCAGAATGTGCTCTGGTATGTGCTCCAAATTTATTCTATGTTGATCCTATGCTTGTGCGGATCTGAAGTGTTGTTTAATGGTATCCTTGGCTAATATATCTTGGATTATAGCTTCTGGTTTGATGAAGAGTGAAATTTGAGTTCACCGGTTTGTGAATTGGTCTGGCAGAGTTGTTTGTCTATGGACTGGGAGAAATGTATTTGCTTCGCAGTCCTCCATTTTTTTGTTTCTCATCTTTTAGATCTAGAGGAAGGCTGGTAATGGTGCTATCTATGTTCTATCAAAGGTGTTTGTGGTTTGGCACTCCGAAAGACTAGTTTTAGAGTTACTTGTGTGTCTGTATAGTCTGGATGGAATGATGGAAAGTGTTTTGTGTATGAAGGTTGTTGCAGTAGTTGCGGATGAATATGAAGAAATATGAGATATGTTCTAGTGTATGGTGAAGCATGTTATGTGGTCCACATGTTTTCTTGTTTTAGAAGTGTGTACTTCAAATTTCATTGGTGTTTTCATTAGGTTTGGCCGATCTAGTGTTTACACGTGGGTATGTGTAGGATCATGATGGGCCAACAAGTGGCGATATGATTGATCCAAGATGTTTTTTTGGTCCTGGTTAAGTGTTGGTTTGGTCCGCTCTCATTCTCATCCACTGCAGGAATGTTGAGTTGTTGACCTAATTTAAATTTGTAAAATGAAGCGTGTGTAGCCGACCTTGGAAAATTTTCTAAGGTTGAAGATGGTATAAATATAAGGAAATATGTTAAAGATTGTAAGCCACAAGTGTGAGAAGCAAGATAGATGTGAGAAATTGTGCACAAGTGAGTTGAGGCAACGAGAACTTTAATGTTTTAGAATCTTGAAAGCAGTGAGCTGATAGTGTCTACAATTCTCTGATCAATGCTGCAAATGTGTGTATGTTGTTGTGGTGGATCTTTTGTTTCATTCAGAGAGTGTTCTCTGTGTAACATTCTTCCTTCTATCTTTCTGTATCAGTAGGTAGTGAGCCTCCCATCTGGACAGTGAGTCCTATCTTGGGAAATATGCCCTTTGGTAGTGAGCCTCTTTGTAAATAGTTTTGTAATTACTCTTATATTGTGAGTTAATCCTCACCGTGGATTTTCCCTTATTGGGTTTTCCACGTAAATCTAGTGTTTCTTGTGTTGATATTGCTTTCTGTTATTTACACTTCATACTCATACTTAATAATAGATTAAATTAGATGTGGAGCTAATAATTGTTTGAGATTTGTGTGATTGGTGACAACTAATTCACCCCACCTCTCAGTTGTCTTGTGCATTTCAACATCTTTGACAAAACCATGATTGAACCTAAATCCCTTCCAACTATCCAAGATCAACCTATGACAAATCCTCCACTCATTTCATATAAGAGATCACGAGATAATCAAAACAATCATGTTGTTCCTCCTAAAGTCAAACAAGTTTACAAAGATAAAGATAAAGTGGTTGAACAACCTCCCATGGTTCCTTCCATTCCTCCCCTAAAGGAAGAAAATAAACCTATGGTTGATAAACCAACTCCTACAGAAACCCAACTTGAAAACCACATGAAAATAAATCAAAATGCTAGAGAGTGTAGGTGTAGACATCGTGCTATCGCTCATTTAATGTAAGCAAAGAATAACATAGAAAATCAAAATCCAAACTTCTCTCCAACAAGGCATGATGTCTCTTCACCCTCGCCATAGCATAAACAACAAAAAACTCCTAAGTGTTGGAAAGGAAGCCCAATCGCCACTATCCTTTTGTCTTCCTCTTCCCATGTATCTTCACTTGCTTGAAGAGTTGATATAATTCCCTTTTTGGTGTAGATGAAGACTTATGAATTTAGGTTGATAAGTAAAATAGTTTTTCCAGATTTCCTTGGTGGATGTAGCCAATTTGATGGTGAACCATGTTAAATTTGTGTCTTTGTTTTATCTGTGTGTGTTTGATTCTTTATATTTTTTAGTTTTTCTTTTTATCTATTTTTATTTACTCAATAATTGGTATCAGAGCCATGGTGCTTGATCTTTTGGAATGAGAGGTTTGAGTTTGAGTGGGATTAATGTTGCCTAATGAAGTCATAGGAAATCACAAGGGAGGTCAAAATCTAGTGGGAGAGATGTTGGTTGCTGGTATTGTGGAAAGCAAGGCTACATCAAGAAGAATTGTTGGTTTTTGAAGAAGACTAAAAATAAACCAAAAGAAAATGAAGTGAATCCGGTACGTGAAGAAGATGCTAGTGCAATAATTGGTGTTCTTGTTCTAGCCTCAGAAGAAACAACACCCTGTACAAGGAGTACCTCAAAAATTTGCAAAGTGGTGACTTTGGTAAGGTTCTTCTTGGAAATAATGAATCTTGTGATGTTATTGGAAAAGGGGATTTTTTGTTAAAATTTAAAAAATGGAAATAGTTGGTTGTTGCAAGATGTTAGATATGTTCCTCAGCTCAAACAAAATTTGATTTCAGCTGGACAAATGTTTTCATAAGGATGTAAAGTCAATTTTGAATTGAATAGATGGAAAGTCACAAAAGGGGCCTTGGTAATTGCTCGAGGCAGCAAAGTAGGCACCCTGTATATCATAGAGAGTCTTGTTTCATGTGAGATGGATAGGTTAGATGATGTAGTTGACTTAGTCATTGAGGAATTGGAATTTGATCAAATATTTGTGCATGATAGTGCAAGAGCCTTTGCATAAAATATAGAAATTAAAAAGATAGTGGTTTGGGATGATGATTTTGAAAGGGAAAATGGTAATGCTATTTCAGAGAGTACACCAGCTAAATCTGAAGTTCTTGTAGAAACTATCACTAAAATAGATTCTAAGGTCGGTGAAGAGGAGATTAGAATTGAAGAGAATGTAGTTATAGTCACTGAGAAGATTGAAGTTGTTGCTGATTCAACTGCATTGGTGGAAAGATCTACAGTGATATTAAAATTGCTCCTATGGAAATGATCATTTGACCTCATGTTGTGATTAATTTAGATGATTATATTGAAATTGCTAAGATTGATGAGGAACTACATAATGAATTAAGTCAAATGTTTTCCTCTTCTATGAGCTTAAAACATGATCCTACTAATAAGAGTGTTGAGCTTGGTGTGTGTCCTAGTTCGACACTTGATGTTGTCCCTTTGGATAATTTTCACCTTCTACATGTTCTGAACAAGATTGGGATGCAGACAACCTACTATAGGTTGAATCGCATGTGCCTTACTAGTCATTTGCATTGTTGTTTTTTTAATGTTCTTTGTGTAGTTGCATGTGTGCAATATGATCCCTCTGAACTGTTCTATTTGATGTATCTCTCTTTTTTTTGGTGCATTTCTCTATTTGTACCTACACTCTTCTATATGTCATAAACATTTATCTTTTTCACTTGTCTTGTGTTTTCCTTTTGGGGATGACACAAGTTTTCGAGACATTTAGGTCTCTTTCATGTTGACCCAAAATATTTTTCTTTGTTTTTGATCTCTATGTGCCATTCTTCCTGTTTTGAGAGTATTTGGGGAATGATGATGTTTTCGAGCTCAATAACAAAGTTGTAGCAAAGATATACTGACCATGAATCCATAGATCCCTTATGTTTTTTTGGGGGAAACTCCTCCTTCCTTTTTCATGACATAGCTTCATTTCGAGAACACATGACTTTGCATAGGGATTTCTGAGTAAGCTCTCATGTCGTAGGATTAAACATTGGCTACTTTAAAGCAATTGCTCACAACAAGGGTGTAGCAATTTCTTTAAAGTGGGGGTATACACTAACAATATCTTTCAAAATTTATCATGTTTCATGGTGTGATTTTCTTTCTTCCTATGACACATCATTTTCTTTGTGGTATCATTGGATTTGATGTGCTCCAAAAGTGTGATATTTCTTAGCATATGACTTTTAGGACTCTTAGTGGTGATGCGACACAATGCATTCCCTAAGTTGTGAATCTTTTACTCGACTTGTCCTCTCTTGGAGACATTAGGAATGATGTTCCCTAAGAAAATACCTTACACAAATTAAGCAAGATCCCTTTGAACAAAACTTTATTTTCATTTTGTTCATAATAGTTTAGCTGAATACAACTTGTTAACTGTGTGAAGCCCAAACCCCTAAATTCAAGGCCACCAAGCATAAAACACCTTTCTTTCTCGTGGAGCCTTGCCTTTTTCATAGGAAATTAGCATAACATAGCTTGTTAAGCCATATGAAGACTGGAACCCTCTTCAATGCCACCAAGAATAACACACCTTGCTTGCTAGTGGATCCTTACCTTGTTCATCTAGGTGCTTAGCATAACACAACCTGTTAAACCTTATGAATCATGAAATCTTGTCTTGTGGAACCTTATTAAAATTTTCAAAGGGACATATTCGATATGATTTTCCACCCATTGGGATACTCACCTAGTGGGTAGCCTAAGATTCCACTACCCCAGAGTGAGCACACGATGAAAAGCTTAGATGTGTTATGCACCATATCAAATAGTCGAAGCTTATATTCCTAGCCTTTGATGTTGTATGATTGAGTATATTTTTCATTACTACATAAATATGTCTTGAATGTCTACTTTAGTGTGAGTTTGACATGGGGTCATCCTCTCACTAAAGTGGGGGCTAAAGGTAGTGTAGGAAAAAGTATCCCTTTTTCACACTTAATTCAGAGTTAATTAAAATAAACTTAATTATACCTTAATTTAGTGTTGTAATATGTATTTTACATATTCACATTAAGTTTAGGACCTTATTTATTAAAATGGACTCAATTGTGCCTTATTTTAGTGTTGTAAAGTGTATCCCTTTACACTTTCACACTTATCTAGAGGGCCTTATTAATTAATTGAGCTTAATTTCCCTTAATTAGACCCTTTGATTCAAATCCAAGCCTAATTAATTGCAATTTCTAAAGAGGAAACCTGACATTCATTAATTCCTAAACATAAAAATCATCCTTGAAGAATGTGTCTCCTAGATAAGTGAACTAGGACCCATTCACCATAGGGCGAATGGGTCCTCTCTTAGACCTAGGACCCCCCTTTTTGCTATGTTTTTGGCAGAATTTTAATGATTTCAAATTCATATTCAGATGTCGGCTTGTGTTATTTGAATTTCATGAATTAATGTTAACATATGTATAAATAAGAGGTCATTTCACTAAGTTTCATCTAAGCCATCCTAGAAAGTTTTCATGAGAACCCAGAGCATTCAAGTGAGCATTATCAAGAGAAATTCAAGAGCATTTTCAAGGAATTCAAGAGTAGAATTATTGAAGATTATTGCAACAATCAAGATCTTATCATCATGTCAAATTATTTTTGCATCATGCATATTGTTTGAGCTAATATGGTGATGTAGAGTTCACGCTCCATTCAAGAATATCAAAGATATCATTTCAAACCAAGTTTCATGATCAAGATCCACATCCATTGAGGCCACTTCATGCTAGTTGAAGATTTCCATTCCAAGGTTTAATCAAGGGTTTGGTGAGTTGTGACACTACATTGTTCATTCATCATTTCCTTCATGTTATTTGATTTAATTTCAAAGTTTAAATAATCAAACAGGGTTTGACCAAGGAAAACCTCTCATCACCAAAAACAACATTTTTCTCCTTTTGCATGTTTGTGTTTGTAGGTTTTAGGTGGAAGATCCTTTGAATAGAAAAAATGAAGAATGTTGCAAAGTTTTCAAAGTTGTAAGGAAATTTTTCATCTCACGAAAACTCTTCTACATGATTTATTTTTGAGTCTCCGATTGTGAAACTTGGGAATTTGGGAGTGCAGACACAAGAGCAGAGAACCTAGAAAGTGGTTTATAGAGCCCTAGCCAAGACCCATTCGCCATAGGGCAAATGAGTCCTCAATGAGCTTCAAAAAGGAACTTTTGGTAATTGGTACACAATGTTTTCCCTTTCTTAGATTTTCCTTTTGATTGTTGGTTCTAGTAGTTTTGAGTACAATATTTCATTTTCAGTTTATAGCTTGCATTTGGAGTTTATTTGATAGTTTCAATCTTTCTCCCCAAAGTACTATTTAACCTAGAATATTGTCCTTACATAAAAGGGAATTTTCAGATTCACACCTTGATTTGACTCACTTTTTCGTTGTTAGTCATTTCATTGTTTGGATCTCATCTCCTTGAATGAAATTAGAGAAATAGGTCCATCATACCTCCTTTCTTATAAATCCATTTTTGGGGTCATATCCCCAACCTATTTTATCTGTTTCATGGAGTAATCCATTAAATAATATAGAGGTAGTCCATGAAGAATAACCCATATAAATATTAAGAAAATTTGGATTCTATAGGAGTCGATGCCAAGGGTTTATTTGTAATTTCAAGCTATTAATGGTGATACAAAGGACATTGAATGAAAGTGATCATGAAATGACATTAAATTTCATAAAATGTGACTAGTTCTATTATATAGTGGCATGAGGAGAGTAAGAGGTTATGATTTATGGAAGATGATAATTTTTTTTGCATTTAGGTTTTTGAATATTTGTAAAAATATGCATAAAATACGAAAAAAATACCATGTTTTTAGAAAAAAGTGAGTCGAGGTCATGGAAAAATCGAGATCCATGGAGTTTTGAGCATCTCAAAATGTACTTTGCTTGAAAATTTCATTTATTGTATATAAAAAAAATGATACCTCTATTATTGAATAGATTATTATGTCATGTCGTGAAATAGATGGGAATTTTATTTGATTAACTTTTCAATGGAAGCCTAACCTAAAAAAAAAAATGAAAATACCTATGCACTATGAGCTATACATGTTGAGGTCCCCCCTATTTGATAAAATCCTCAAGATTGTAGATAAAAGAGCCAACCTTACCCTAAAGAAAAATGACAGATTGGGCCCTACCTCTTAAACTAGCTTAGAGCACCCCATGTGTAAATTATTTCACTTGAGGAATCCATATCCAAGGTTGTTGCTACCAGTTCTCCAAAATTAGAAGAAAATATTGTTGAAAATACTAAATTTAATGTGAAGCTAGAGAAATTTGATATAGTGTTGCTAAGATCATGGTCCTGAGTTCTAAAGTCACCACAAGCATCATGGATTTTTTTTTAATCTTTGTTAAGGGGCTCAAAGTTTTCTTATGGATTTATTTGTTTAGAGGGAAATAGAGGATTTTTTTATTGTTTGCATAAGGATACTCAACAACTATGAAAATATTCAATTATTTTTATATGAAACTAAGAGCATTAGAAATTCTAAGAGCTCATGCTTGCAATTATCATTTTCACTTTTATTGAAGTAACATTTCTATTGGGTAAGTGAGATAGAGATGTTTGACCCAGTTGTGACTCTATTTTCCATGCTCCATTGTGAGGTATTTATTTATGACAATATATTCAAAGTAAATCAGAGAGTCCTATTATTGAAAAAAATTATTTTCTTTGGAAATAATTTTAATATATTTCTTGAGAACGCATCTAGTCTTAGAAGCCTCCTCGATACGTGATGGTCATTGTACAACATGTCCATTTCTTTCTTTTGTTTAATAATATGGCTTGGAATTTATTTAAGTTTGATCCTTTTACGGATCTTAATACTTTGGAGGTATAAATCAAGCCTTTATAATTGGAGGTAGAAGGCATGAGAGGCTAGAAGAATTTCCATAATCTTAAGTTAGCTTCTCACTTTGAGATGGTGTTTTGCATGAGATGCATATATTTTTTCTTTCCTTTTCCTTTAGTAGAGGAGGGGGATCGACTGCTTAGGACCCCAGGTCACGAGAGGGTCTAGAACAATTAGTTGCCCTGATCTAGTCACACTAAGGGATTGTTTAAGATAAGTTTGATGTTTAAGAGGGTGAGAAGGAAGGACAACTGATCTGCCACTTTCCTTCTATCAACCCAAGGGGTTTAGGAAGTTAGGTGAGCATATTTCTAGATTCTAGTTTGCAACTTAGGTAGCTCATTACCAAAGGACTCCAATGCGGGGAATAAAAAATAGTGCAACATGCTAGCATCTCAATTGGGCGCTGGCATCTGTATAGACAAAGAATGTAAAGGAAAGTCTAAGAACATAAAGAAAATGACTAAAAACTTGAAAAGTATAGTTTGATATGATAACATAAAACATAAAGTGACTAGACTACTAAAATAAAAAGAAAAATACTTTAACTTGATAGATAGATTGAATATGAATGAAATGACAAGCAAGGGTAGTAGAAATCCAACTTACGGTCGGTCTAGCCTCCCACAAGCTCCACATGAATGAAGTACCTACACACATAGTGATAGAAAAATGTTGGGGATGTGTATAAAGGACTGTCGTAGTCAGTCCCCCACTTTGGTGTTTCCACCTCCACAAACATCCAATATAGCAACAATAGAGGAATGTTATAAATAAAGTATCAAAATGGAAGGTACCATGCACTATGCTAAACAATGATATGCTAAAAATTGATACAATGATGCTAAGTGAATGAAAAGTGGAACAATATCACCTTCAACCACGTGCACTCAAGGAAAATGGGAGAAGGAGTGAGATTGCAAGCTTGGAGATGCCAACATTTTTGCAATAATGAAAGGAGTAAAACTATCAAAGTGCCAACTTGCAACTTCAAAATGGTGGAAATGTTGTGAATGAACTGAGTAGAATGCTAAGAAGATCAAGAAGTTTCCAAGATAGATCAAGAAGTGTGAAAGAATGAAGGAGATAGGAATTTGAAGGTGAAATTGGAGGAAAAAGAGTCATTCAAGGTTGGTCAAGTGTGCAAAAACATTACACCTTTATAGATTCTAGAGGTAGGAATCCTGTTAGGACAACAGTGTGCCATGTCTAGTGTCCCTAATAGAATATCCTCCACTGAAACTAAAAACAACTGCCAAGTGGATGGGAAGTGAATGAAGTACGTGGAGTAGCATCATTAGTTTTAATTTACCTAAGGTAGGAGGTACATAAATGGGGGATTTGTGAGGGGTGAAAATTCATGCCATTACATTTTGACCCCACTTTAGCAATCATAAGTGTCAATGAATGCACAATAAATTAGAGTATGAGTTGAAAAATGTATACCTGAACCATCAAGGAAGTAGACCACAATATGACACATTTGAAAGAACAAGAAGAGGAGATGGATCCATAGGTACTTGGTCCTGAGGAGAGTTGAACAAAATGTGCCACAGGTATATGGACCTATGGAAGGTGAATGAATGGCTCTATAGGTGCTCGATCCTACAGAGGAGGTAACCCCAGGTGCTCAGTCCTAAGGTTGGCCAGATGTGAGAGGCTCCATAGAGACTAATAGGCCCTTACAGGTGCCCGGTCCTACAAGGCAAGCTCAAGGTCCTCGGATCTCCAAGCTTGATTGAAAAAGTAGCTTCGTAGGTCCTAATAAGTAACATGTTAATCTAGAAACAAAACATGTTAGGTAACAAAAAGCCACATAGGCAGACAAATAGTCACATAGACATCAACAATTGAAGGAGAATATTTCAAAGGGGTCCCTTGGGAATAGGGAAAACTTTAGTAGCGAATCTTCATCAATTGGCAAATAATTGAAATCAGGACCTCTAGAAATGGTGAATAGTACAAGCTAAAAAGGATGTCAAATTGCCAGGTTTTTACAAAAAAATAATTTCGTCTCGATTAATTCACCTATGCATTATTTTTTAAACGATGCATTATTGGAACTGATTCACCAGTAGTTTATACTATAATTACAAATATTAATTATATTCGCTAGTAATATTATATTACTACCATTAATTTTGGGACAATATCACCGCAATAATAAATTACCATTTAATTTTAGGGATATTTTCGCATTTATTAGGGCTTTTATTTATTTCCATTGAATCATCGATTATCGTTTTAATTGGATGGTTGCAAGTTGATTTTGTGACCTAATACACACATGCCTTTTAAAAGGTTTGTTGATGCCTAGAATTTGTTTTATTCCACACGATTAAATCTAATCGTGTGGACCAAAACAAATTACAGGTCTCAACAAGCCTTTTAAAAGGCACACACATATTAGGTCACAAAATTAACCTACAATCATCCGATTAAAAAGATAATCAATGGTAAAAATTCAAGTTTTCATTTAGTCTTACTTTTAAAGTGATATTTTCAAAAAAAAATTAATTTGTGTGCCACTGTCCCCAGACCCTGCAAGGGGGCATTACCCCCTCGACCCCCACAAGAGGGCTCTATCCCCTTGACCCCGCCAGTGGCTGCCGCCCCTGAGCCCCTACTTCAATATTACAAAAAACAAAAAAAATATGAGGGAATTGCGCCTCCAACTATGAAAATTTTTAAAGGAGAGATTCACCATTGTAATTAATCTTTTTAGTGGTTATTCACTAGGATTCACCACTGTGATTATTATTTTTATCAATTATTCATTAAGATTCGCTAAGATTTTACAATTTTTTTTAATAATGTGCATAGATTCACCAAGAAAATTAATATTTTTTTTCAAATAAAAGGAAACATTCTCCAGGATTTTACAACTTTGCTGGGGGGGGGTTTCTTAAAGTTATCCTTGCTTGGGAACCCTTCAAAAGAAAATGGGTTCATTCAAGGGATGCTCTATTTGAAAGGAAAATATATTTTTTGCAAATGATTCTAGCATCAAGGAATCCTTTTGAAAGATCTCTTTCATCAAGGAAATTGAAAGGAAGAATACTCCCTCACAAGGGAAAGTTTTCAAACTTCTTCATAAGAAAAAGTACTCCCTTCTCAAAGGAAAGTTTTTAGATTCTTTCTTTACGAATTTGTGACGAAAGAAAAGTTGTGCTAGGGGTCCTTTATGAAGAATACAGTTTTTGAAAATAAGGGATTTTCAATGAGGGATTCATTGGACAATGAATACACCTTTTGAAAATCTAAGTAGTATGATAGCCCCCCCTTAGGATGGTGCATGCCCAACACAAATACATGTGATATCCCAAGGAGAGAAAATAAAGTGATGTTGTGGCCCATGATACATGATGAGATGTAATCATGGAAATGTTGTCGCACATGCAAGGGACAACACATAGGCACCACAACATCAAAAAATAAGCAAAGAAGAGAGAAAGATATAAATGAAGCATAAGAAAAACAAAGACATCAAGATCAAATATGGGGATCTAATATTTCGGGGTCAAAACTGCTCATAGATATAAGTAGATAGATATAATATAATAATATACATATGAACTATCATCAATCCCCTACTATATCAAACCATGTGAAGAAAGTTACGTGAAAACAAAAAAAAATTAAAAAATTGGGTCAACATGGAAGGGAGGCCTAAATTCCCCCAACACTTTGCATCATCACCAGTTGTCGAAAATCAAAGTTCAATAAAGGAGGAATGATGTGACAAATAAAAGAAGTTTACGACACAAAACACTCTTGTATCCAAGCACCTACAAGGGTGACAAGGGTCCTCCAGAAACATATAAAACAAGCACGGGGGAAACACAACACACACACAAATCTAATCTACAGGTAAATAAGAGGTTCCCTTCTAGTCCTCATCAACCAAGAGGTCATTGTTATCCCAATCAAGATCAATGTAAGGTGAAGGTGCATGAGCCTGCAAGGGGGGGATTGAAAGGGGAGTACCCTCTGACTCTCCTATGACAAGAGCCAAGGAAGAGGGCCCCTTGAGGTCTTCTTCTCTCAACTCCTGTGAGGTAAACACAATTAATTTTGCAAAAATCACTAACAAAGTTGAGACATCATCTACTGAGTTGAACATGCACTTGATGAGCGTGCCATGTGTCAACTGAGCGAGTGATGAAATAGGTGCCCAAGATCCACTATTGACCTCACTGAAAGACTTGAGGGTAGTGATGAACTAAGGGGACGTCGGGGAAGCCTTCGTCACTAGGATGGTGCAAGCCAATGCAGAACCAACTTCTGAAGAAGGTGACCCATTCTTCCAACCCCTATTAGAAGAAAGGTTGTCCTCTAGCTTGTGCTTCATTGGAGGATGCGAGATCCCCATAGATGAAGCAAAAGGAAAGGAGGAAGAGGAGAAAACCATAGTGGACACCACTGAGGTATTCAAAATATCCATGAGCTTGGGAAAGGCAGGATGTCCGAAAGGGACATCAAAATAGGAGGCTTAACTAAAGGTGCAATGAACACTTGCACCCTCTTAGGGTGAGGATCATCCATGCTCATAGGCTGAGCCAAAAGCAAGATTGAGGTGATGGAAATTGAAGCAGAAGGGGAAGAAGAGGAGGACATAGCAGAAGACACAAAAATAGGAGTTGTTGGCTCGCCTTCCTCCTTTTGTAAAGCATCTTGCTTAACAACCAAAGCTTCCTTCAACACTTACACTCATGCGCAAGGTGATTTCTTCAGCTTCGAGAGCTAGAGGTAGCAACTTGAGGAGGAGCAAGAGACTCTTGTTCAATCATCGGTACATTACAACCATTGTTGATGGAGGGAGTGAATACTGGATATAAATAGGAGGAAGAGATGCAAGAGTAGAGAAAACAACAGACGAAGAAGCAAACTCAAGTGCCTCAGTGGTGGGCCTCTTCCCATTCACCACCCAAGGGGTAGGAGCAGAAGGAGGCCATGGAAACTGAGGCATAGAGGCAACTCCATGGGGACCCCTCCCCTTACCATACATGATGGTCTGAGGCTCCATGGGAAAGAAAGGAAGGTTGAAAACCTAACACTTGGCCTTCCACCAAGTGGGCACCATCAAAATCCCCATGAGATGCATAGGGGCGAAAATTGAAGGTGTCATTGCAAGGCAAGAGGTAGAGGTAGGTAGAATTGTAGAGGAAGAAGAGGAAGGTTCATGAATGGAATTCTCCTTCTCCTTTTTTTGAGTGGCAAAGGTAGCCTAATGTTGTGCTATCATGGAAGCCTTAACTAAAATAACATAAGGAGAAGGAGGATAGGTCACTTTTGACACTATGCCCCCATTCTTGTATTTTATGTAAGTGCGATACAATAGGTCTATTCTAGGAGGAAGAAAATTAATAGGTGAAGGCCATAAATGATCTAAGGAATAAGCCCCATGTGACACCAGGAGTTTGTACCTAGTGTTGTGAACAATGTGCACGATGCCCTCATATGATCTCTTTCCACCATGATAAGTAGGACGAGTAACGGGAATTGTATATCCCTTCACAACTAAAATCCATACATCAAACCCTAATGAGGATAGATATGCTTCCATTCCAATGCTACAAGATGCATAGTTTGATCCACCAAAGAGAGGTGCTTTGTTTGAGGAGGAACCTTCTTGACTAGCCCTATTGTGTTCACTATCCAAGATCTACCTGAGCTGATTAAGATTCTCCAAAGGAACCAGGGCTTTAATACCAATTGTTGGCCCCAATTTCCATTGCGTCAATATATTGATCTATCAAGTCCCAATAAAAATGGTAAAGACATGGATTGCACGAGAGGTAGTTAGTCATGAATCTTGAGGGGAGTGCTGACCATCTGCCAACATCATTTTATACTTCCTTCATTTTCCATTGATTATAAACAATTTGAAAGATTTTAAAAGTTCCCTTATACTCAAAATGTTCCTTTCATTTTTATTTTTCCTTCCCATTTTACGTTTCAGCTAGTTACCCAAGTTCTAAGAACAAAAAATTTAGCTATGTGCCAAGATTGGTGGATTTTCATAAGGCTTTTTAAACCTTTTTCAGGCTTTGACAAGGTTCTCACAACCTTGTTATATTTTAAGAAGGTTCTCAAAATCAATTTGGGGGACATAACGAAAAGGAAAGAAGGAAAAATGACTAAGTATCAAAGTTGTGTTAAGGAGTTTCAAAATTTTTGAATCCTTTGTTAGAAGTCAAGAATATTCTCAAAATTGGTTCAAAGCCTAATAATTTTGATTAATGAGCATTAGAAAAGAAAGAAAAGAAAGATGTGATCAAGAAATTTTATCAAAATTGTCAAAAACTTTCAAGGATTATGAAACCTCTATAAGAAGCCAACAAGGTTCTCAAAATTGATTCAAAGGCTAACAAATTTCACCAATGAACAGTGGTTTTAAAACCTCCATCGAGCTCTAACAAGGTTCTCAAAACCTTGTTGACTTCTGATAAAGTTCTTGAGAATAGTTCAGGGAGAAGGAAATGAAGAAAGTAAAAGTGGATAAGTATCAATTTTTTTTTAATGAGTTTCAATGGTTTTGAAACCTCTATTGGCTTTTAACAATGTTTTGAAAACTTATTGAATTATTGATAGCATTCCAGGCATTACATATGGACTATGAATTACTTCCTCCCACCTACCACCCTATGAAATCATTAATGAACCTACAATTCCCACCATATAATAGATCTATTAGATGCTCGTATTTATAATTAGGTTATGAACCACCATACTTAATTTATACCACAAGCCTCACTTTCTGACATACCATTCCTTAGGTAGTTGTTGGAGTAAGTTCTCCAAGAAAGTTTTCTAATTTCTATACTTCCCCATCATGAATAATTAATGCTCAAGTGTGGAAGGAGTGCAAAGGAATTTTTTTTCACACCCTTGGTAGATCTTTTTAATAGGAAAAGTGATCCTAGATCTAATTAGATTAAATAGGATTATCCCTTGTTCACTTACTCAACATCTAAAAATAAATAACTAGGGTTTTAAGATTAGATTTTTTCCAGAAGGGAGATCCAACCTCCTAGGATTTATGTTGATTTTTTATGTTGTGAAAGAGGTAAATTTGATTTGTGTTTTGACAAGTCTACTTGATATACAACCTTAGATCTAAAAATGTAAATTATTGTATAGATTAAAATGGGAAATAAATAATCAAATTTAGATATGAGAGTAAGACAGAGAGGAACATGCGATGAAAATTTAGGATTGAATTGGTTGGTCTAGGGTGTAATGTGTCATAGACTAAACTCTTTCTCCAGATTTGAAAGTTTTGAGATTTGGATTAAGGTCTGCACTCTATTTTTCTGGGTTTTCTTCTCCTAAAACCTCTAGATCTGACCTGCACACATAAAAATAGGGGAAACAATTGTGTTGTATAGGGGATTTCCTAAGTCAAAACCCAACTTCAGTATTTCTAGGTCTCCACAATAGTGATTGAAGATGATCAAGAGAGCATACCTTAGGTCAGGAAGAGGCTAAAACAACAATAATTGATTGAAATTGATCTACATGGAAAATGATAATATTACCTTGATGTGAAAACCCTTGATGAAGAGATGTCACAAAACTTGCAACAAATTAATTATTGATGAATGCCTTAAATTCTTGATTGACAGGATAAAAGGTGATCTCATAAAATAATGGATTGTTGCAAATAGTGTGTAGAGGATAACTCAATACATCTTCATAATTTGGCATGATTGATCATGATAGCTCCTTGCACATAATTTCTTTCTTCACCTTAATGTCTTGCAATCTTGATCTTGAATGATGAAATTTATATAATAATTATGTTAATTCTTCCCTTGAATGTTCTTGACTGATTTTAGGATACTTGATTTTCTTAATTGAAGTGCTAGGGCTAAAATCATGAAAATACTATGTGTTTATATATAATTATTCTAATTTCCCAAAAATCAAATACTGATAGCCGACAATTGAAACTAGAAATTTAAATAATAAATTAATGACACCATATTCAAATTTGGAGCCAAATAAGGTGGTCTAGGGTGTGGGGCACCCTAGAATCTAGATTATTTCTTTTTAGGGATCAAAATTTTGGCAACAAAATATTAAATTCATAGTTTGATTTCCCATGATTTCTTTTCCAAAGATGCTTATAAAAATGGGTAATTAATGCATAATTAGGTCTAAGCACATTGGGGGAGTTAAACCTTGTGCAAAATTTTCAAGGGTGATTATTTTCAATGCTTCAATATTAAAGCTAATTTTGGAGGACACATGTCACTAGTATGTTGGGTGGAGTGGTGGCTAGGGTTTCCCTACAACATGTCACATTTTCTAACAAATTCGAGTCTTCTCCTTCAAGGTATTAGGGACCCAGAAGTTCTCTTAATTATGGGGGGTTTCTCACTTTTGATTTTAAAGAAGATAAAATATAAAATATACTTCTCTAGAATAAATTTTTTATTCTCTACAGTGTATATTGTATAATAAATAGAACTTGCAATCAATAAAGACCTACATTTTTCTTCTCTATGACTTATATATTGTGTATTCTTATATTTTGAGCTACAAATTGTGGGTTTAGTCTTGATTAATATATGAATTAATATTAATTTTAGACACCTCACCCCTCTTGTAATTATATTCTCTTCATTATTACCTTTTAGTAGTGTTAAATAGACTTTACAGTACAATCCATTGTCAGCTCTAGAAGATTGTCTTGTGCCATTAAAATAAGGGGAGAACTCATCTTTTTCTTGGTGCATTACCTTTATTTATTTTCTACATTTCCTTCTCCATTTTCCAATGCAATTGATTAGAGTAGGGTAAGATTTAGTTTCATCTATGTTACATATATGATCAAGACATTGCATCTAGGCTTGGAAAGGAATAAAATTTCTCTATAGGTTTGATCTCAACAACAAGGTCCCAAACTTTGAGATCATTCAAACCATTGTATCCTTAATTTTTTTCTTTGGGTTAAAGAAGTTGCAAATCCAAGTGATAATATGAAGACAAACATTTTGTGAAGAAAAATCCATAGTTTCTCTACATTGAGGACAATGAACATTTCTCTGACGAGGGGATTTATTATGTCCTTTGTATCATAGTGTGTATATGATTACGAGTAGTCATCTTTTGGCTACCTTAAATCTTAGTCAAGTCATTTGATCATTATTATATTTTTATCTAGTTAATTAGTTCAAGCTAAGTGTTATATTTCAGTATCTAAGTTAGCCTTAGAGATATACAAGGCATAAGTAGGGTATATATAGGAGATAGTGAACATTATTTGAACATCATATTGTGAATTATATTATCACTAGAGATGTTTGAAGGTTTGACCCCCAATTGGAGTCAATTTTTATTTTATATTATTACCAAGTATTCATAGCATATTTCTTATTATATTCAAGTCTATTATGTTTTTTTCATTTTAGTTATCTTATTTAGTTTTTATGAGAAGTATTTATCCTACTACAATTTTTGTTAGAAAAAGGCATATAGCCTATATAGTTATAATATAATAATAATAGATTACAAAATTATAGTATTGGTTAACTGGCTAGAGTTGAGACAAGTACGTATGTGAGCTAGTTAGGCGATTAGGCTTATACAGTTGGTTGATTACAATTAAAAAGCTGAGAGGATCATTATTGATGAACACAATAATGTGTATCTTAGATTTTAGAATATGAGTATATATCTATTTACATTGCTATGAAAGACCGTTCACTAACTACAGAGATAGAATAAGATTACTATTCCTCCATGCACGAGAGACCCACAAAATTCTCACCTTGGTGACTGAAAGAGGATGCAGTAGTAGCATAATTTGGGTGCTCGACATTATTTAGTAGGAATACGATAGCATGGAAATTTTCCTTGAGTTTGGCGTCCAAGGTCACACTAACATCCCATCCATTCTGATGCAGAGCCCAAAATAAAACCCTATCACATTTACGTTTTAGAGAAGTCTTCATGGAATCATAGATGTTCACAAACCCCCACCACTATTTGAGATGTTTCCTTGGGAAGATTCCTCCAATGAATCACTTCCCCTTGAACAAGTCATATTATTATACATTGTGCAGTATTACATTGTCCATGGTGAAGTAATATTTGACAACCTTGGTCACTATACCCTTGAAATCATCCATTAATTGTAGAAAATCCATCACATTGGAAAGGAATATTGAGAGGACCTACGAAGGGAACAAGATTTTTTTGGACTGTGGGCTTGTGACCTCTATGCCTAAATTGTACAGATGTTATCCTCTATTCTATGGCAGTCTAGCTTGAACACCACCTCTAGGTCTTCATGGGAAAGAAAACTAGTGAATAGTCACTCCCATTCTTTGGGTTTGAGGGAAACCCTAAAGTTTAAAGTTTTGTATTCCATGAAGCTTGCTTTGAAACTAGAGAGAAGCTACATTGAGTTCAAAATCACCTCTTTGTCACCCTAAATTTCCCAAAGTATGAAAAATATGGTCAGAGAGAAATTAGCAAATAGATGAATTATCTAGAATGGCTATGAAGGAGATTGAGAAGATGGCTTTTAATGATTGGCTCCACAAATTCTACCCAATATCCATGCCTAAGGTGTTGAAGTATGATTGCTAATAGACACCTCAATACATGCCATAAACAATGAAATGAGCTGCCACCTGTGAGAGGAATACAATTTATTTTGAAATGGCGGGAGTTTCATTCAAAAGTGTGATATTATTGCATGCCTTGTACCTACATAAGAAACACATGTTAGATGAAAAACCCTACTGATATTATCCTTTTTTGGCAATGGCTGATGATAGTAGGTGGTGTTAGCCTATTATCCTTTCCAACGAGTTGGAAACCTTGAAATCTTTCCACATGCATAATTGCAAACGTGAAAATTAATTACAAACCAACATTCTGACCTCCAAAACTTTGAGCACCAAAATACAATTTTAAGTTTTCAGACATCATGGTTAACTCTTCCACTTTACTGCTTAGCTGACTTTGAGTAAGGCATAAACCTTACATGTGACTCAACATGCCAGAACTTAACCTTCACAATCATTTAGATTTAACCCTTTTGAGTGTTGGAGTTTGGGATTTCATCGCTCTACATGCTTAGCATTCTTGTTAAGGCAATGATCTTCACTCTAATCTTTGATGCCTGATCCTCTATGGGTGTCAGGGTTTGGGGCTCCCTCCTACTCCATAATTTGGACAAAAAATTTGAGGCTTATCCCCTTTTGGGTGTCGACCTTCAGGCTTCCATTATTTTGCATACTAAAAGGTTAGCAGTAAAGTCTAGTCCTATACTTCGGGTCAAGCTACAAGTGGTGGCTAAAAGGTTAGCGGTAAAGTCCAATCCTATACCTATGTTAGTAGAGAAAGCATTGGAACACTATTACTAACCCTCACATTTCCCACTATGAAGTAGAGTTGAACCTATGACCTCAAGGGAGCAAAGCCCAAGCCCTAGCCAACTCCACTAAATTAAATTATGTGTTTGATAAAAAAATGGTGGAATCATTAAAAAATAAATGTTAGATTTGTGCTTCAATTTGATTTGAATTTTATTCACCCTAAAATTAAAGAGTAGTTAACCTATTAAATTTATTTTTTGATTAGAAATTAGTAACATTATGAGGCTAAACAAATGTATATTATGATGTCTTTTAGCTATGTTAAAGTTTATTAGTTTCAAAATTAGATAGAGTGCAAAAAAGTATATACAATTATTATAAACTTCATGGGTGGGTACAAGAAGTTGAGTCCACTTTTAGTGGAAGTCTCATGAAGGAAAAAATATTGAAAAGAATAGTTATGAATTTTGTAACATGTATCCATTTTGGAATGGGTGCCCAAGCCTAAAATCCTACCCATATAGAATAGGTACCCATTTTATTTTGGGATCACATTCCTAAATGAGTATATGTTCTAAAAATAAATAGGTACCTTTTTAAAAATGGGTATGTGTTTTAAAATGAAATAGGTACTCATTTTTATTTTATTTCTAGGCCATGTACACATCCCTTTTTAAATGGGTACACATTCCATAAAATTTTAAATTTGAAAATTATGGGTTTTCTTTTATTTAGGCTTGGAAGAGGTTTGAACACCCAACCCTCAGCCTTGTACCTACAAGTACAATTCCATATTATTAGCAAGAAAAAAAGTGATTTTAGTAATGTGGCTAGAAACTTAAAAAAAAAAAAATAGACTAATTTAAAACTCATTGTAGATGACAAAGAGCAGTTTTCAAAATATATAAATTTTTTATTGTTGGACATATTTTTCCATTTATTTATTTAATTTGTAAAGAAATGTACTCATAAACTTGAAATGACATATATTTTGATCTTTTAGTATAAATTTTGATTTTTTTAATTTCTTTTTTATGTCTAACTAATCTAGACATCATCCTTTACATAATAAAACAATCATGTTATGATCATTTTAGCTCATTTAGTTTTTGATAAAGGGTAAATCGGGTTTTACAGGGACCTGAAACCATAATGTTTACAAAACAAAAAAGAGAATACCAAAGTCCAACCAAAAAGACTAGCTGCCCGAGAAAAGATCAACATAAACCAAACGAAAAAGACCAGAAAGGTCAAGTCAAAAGGAACAGTAGAGTAAGCACCAAAAAAAAACCAATCGTTAGTTCAGAGTCTTGAGGACAAACTCCATCTCTACCTCCAAATTCTGCATATCATTGACACCCTTTTTAAAAGTTTGAATCATCTTCGAAGTAGGGGGACCTTGCGCTTCAGATTGGCTCTGGTTCTTCTAGAAATACCCGCATTCATCTCCTAGATTTTGTCCTCTGTTTCCTCCAGATCCACCACCAGAGAACCCTGCTGGGCTTTATCTAGCTTTTCAGTCATTACATTAATGATAATGGCATTGTGTCTTGCCATATGGTTGTTTTGCTCAGCAATGGTTTTGATGGTATTCCTTATGTTCTCAACCTTGGAATCTATATTTCTGTTACTATGATCCACATCTTTCTTTTCAATCTCAACAATCTTCGCACCCAACTCTTCAATCTTGCTTTGCAGGGCCCAATTTTTTATTTTCAACTCATTAATTTCAATGAAAGTTCATTCCAAAAGTTTGAAGTGGGACTCAAAATTGGTTTTGGCTAGGTTCAGAATATCTAGAGAGGGTTCTTTTCCAGTATTAGGACAAGTTTTCTTAGGGTTAGGACTAATAGGGGAGTAATCATTAATGTGTTTATCCGGTAGAGGATCATCGCAAAGCTCAATTTTGTTGGCATCAGCCTCCTCCGATTTAGAGGATTCTTCAGAATAGGAAACAAGGCTTTTGGCTTGGGGTTTCTTATCAAAAGAGTTGTTCTTAAGGGATGGGCTATCAGGCTCAAGCTTAATGCGGGTTTCACCAGAATTCCCAAAAGGGACAGTTGGGCTTTTCTAGCCAGACTAGAGTTAGGCAGATACTCTGAGCCACTGGGCTCAGTATCATCACTCTCAGAATCAAGGATGGTTTCTAGAATAGCAGGAGCAGGAAAATTTTGGAAATATTCAACAATCAACCTTATTAACCCGGTGTGCAAAATGGGGAATCTTTTAGGGTTTTTTTTATTATCCTCCAAGCTTTTCTTCAAGGAACAGAAAAGATAATAGGGGAGAGAGACCCTAACCTTATATCGGAAGTGGTTGAGAAGAGCAAAGTGGTAGCCATAAACTCTGGTGAAGTGCCCATCCACTGTAATGTACTCCATGATGACCCACAAAACCTTTCTCCAAATGGCCTTTATGGTGTCCGCATCGAAGTAGCTGTTAGCAATTTTAACTAGACTTAGCCTTTCTTTGTCCTTTTTAGGAAATTTGATCACTGCTTCATCAGAAAAAGCCCTGTCCCTAAAGAAATTCTTCCCTTCAGTAGATAATCCCGTAACATCAACAATAAGATTTTTGTTGAGCTCCACATTCCTACCAAACAGGGTCAAGTTTCCATTATTCCACTTTTTAACAAAGAGATCTGTAGCCTCCTGGTTAGAGCCATGAAGCTTCTCCAGGAAAGGAAGCAACCCTCCGCTTTTAACCTTACTCCAAGCCTTGGCATTTTTCATGTGTGTATCATAGCTATCTAGCTCAATTTGCTTTTTGTCTCCTCCCATTTCAGCCGACACAGTGGGGTAGACCCAAATGAAAGCTTTACTAAAATTGGCATTGCCAAATCTAAGAACCTACAAAGCGTGCAGAGTTTTCTTATAGATTAAGCCACTGGGCTCAGTCCCATGCGCTCTAATGATTGTGATGTGAAAGATCCAACCTGTCCTCATTAAAGGGATAACACATCACTTTTCCATGTGATTTATCATAATTTAATAAGGTGCAGAAATTAGAGTTTAGATCGCTAGTATTAAGCCAGGTATGCACATCTTTACTCCTAACTCCTTCGTTAGCAAAAAAATCCACAACAACATTGGCTTCTCTATAAGCATGTGATATTTTAACTTTTTCAAATTTAGCCAAAGTCAATATGTCATCCTCAACCCATAATTTAATGGTCCACGAGGGGGGAGACTTGCCACAGAGGCAGTCAATTATGTTTTTGGAATCTCCTTCGAGCCACAGATTTTTAATGTTAAGACTTTGGGATAAATTTATGATGTGAAAAGCACTAGCGACCTCTGCCAGATGATTAGTTTGAGAGCTAAGAGGAGAGTCAATCACTCCAATGAAATTTCCAAAGGAATCCCTTATAACTCCACCACAGCCCACCACCCCCGGATTGCTTTTAGCCGCACCATCAAAGTTAGCTTTGATCCAACCGTTTGGCAGAAAAGACCAGCAAACACCCTCTTTGTCCTTCTTGGCCTTCATAATAGTTCTAGACAAATCTAGATTTATGTTCCAATCCTTAGCAACAATTAAGTCATAGAGAAAATACTCCGCTTTCATGGGCATGCTGTCCTTCTGAGCCAAGGCATTGAAATTTTCCTTCAGGGATCTAACAATTTTATCAAAGACAATATCCACAGAGGCTTCTTTACTCCTATAAATTCTATTATTGCGTTCTTTCCAGAGGCCCCAAGCAACATGAGGGAAGGATAAATCCCATAAAAGCCTGAGCTCATTTAGTTATGTTTGCTAAAAAAAGGGTTTTAAAATTATAAGTTAGGCTAGTAAAAACCTAATTAAAAGAAAATATTTATTAAAAAAATTAAAATATATTCTAATCAAAATTCACCACCATACACATCTTTCCAAAAAAAGAATTAGAAAAATAATTTTAGTTAAGTCAGATTATTCTATTTGTACACATACATTTTTTGGCCCAAAACATACAATTTAAAAAATCCACTTATGTATGCCCTATACAAAACTAAACTTTTGTAGTAACAAAAAAAGTATCATTTTCCTTACTTGATAATTGACATTAAAGCTGAATTGATGGTGTCTTGGAGTGGCGTTGTAATGTCTTGTGCACATTCACACTATTCTAAGACCTTTATTTAACTAAATCATGCCTTAATTGGTCCTTTTCAAAGGTGTTGTAAAGTGTTGTAACACACTTTCACACTTTTCTAGGACTTATTTGCTTAATTAAGCCTAATGAGCCACTTTCTAAATAAAAATGTACATAATTTGTACCTTGTTTAGGTGTTGTAAAGTGTTTTAAATCACTTTCACACTTATCTAGGTGGTCTTAATTCATTGGAGTTATTAACCCTCTTTTGATTCAAATTTAGGCCTTAATTTTGACACCTCTCGAGGATCTTTCCCGACAATCATAAATTAAATATCAAATTATTTCATTGGGAAAAATTTGGTCTTGGTAAGTTGGGTTAGGCTAATGGTGAATGGGTCCTCCCTTAATAGGACCCCCCTTTCTCAGTTGATTTGGAATGGGTTTTTGGCCTTCTTTCAACTCTCCGAAGCTCAGTCCTGGAAAATTAGCCAAGACCCATTCACCTTTGGTGGAAAATGGGTCCTCCCTTAATGAGACCCTAATTTTTGAATTTAATTATGGTAGGAATTAAATTATCTTTCTTTCTAGATCTGGTGTCGGCCTTAGTTCTTTGAATTTTGGGGTTAATCTCCTAATTTAGTATAAATATGAGGTTAATTCACATTGTTTCTCCTAACACAAGCTAGAAATTTTATCAAGCATTCAAACATTCAAGTGATCAAGCATTGGAGCATTCATAAGGCATTTCAAGGCATATTTCAAGTGATTAGTGCAACAATTCAAGATCTTATCATCATGTCAAGGGTTTAATGCATTCATGTGTGTTGAGCTAAGAAGTTAATGTTGCATTGAGGATCTGTTTACAAGCATCATCCTACATCCAAGATCTGGGTATGTGCAAGATCATGATGGGCCAAAAAGTGGCAATATGATGGGTATTTGTAGGGTATGTAGCTGATGACTTTTTTTTTAACCAAAATTGATGAAATGAAAAGGGTTTTTAAGGGAGATTCTTAGCTTTCCACCAATATAAATTATGCTTTACTTTGAATTTAATAAATAATTATTATTCATTTTCTATTTGAATTATAACTAAATTCTAATTGATAGGCTTATTGAAAAACATTTATAGCTTTAAAAAGTATCACATTTTTGGAATCCAAAATATGCATCACATTCTATGCTTCACATAGTATAGGATTAAAAAAATAAAAATTGAATTTCATGAGGTTTTGACCAAGTTAAGGTGGTTAGACATACGAGTTTTTATATTTTTTAAAATTTGTAATAAAAAAATAATAATTAATTACTTACTTGGAAAAAAATTACAAAAAAATATGCAACACATCTAGACATGAGTCCTCTACTTATGTCTAAAATTTTATAAAAAAATATTATCATTTTATTGTGGTTAGGGTGGTCAGATAGGCACCTACTTCTTATTTTTTCCCTAAAATTTAAGTACGACTGCATTGAAATTTCAATTTTTTTCCAAATAGATTTTTTTAAAAGAGAAATAAACTTAGTATTTTAGAAACTACATTCAATTTTCTACAAATTCTATTCTTACATTTTTTTAAAATAATATAGATAACTTATTCAAATTTTTACATCAAGTTGCCTAACTCTGATTTTTATGAATTTTTTGCCACTTAAGGGCCTATTTTTTCCATGATGATCCTGCACATACCCATCTACATTCTTCATGGCCACTTCGTGATTGTTTGCAGATTTGATTCACAAGATATAATCAAAGATGATATCATTTACATTATTGCACTTTCATGCTTCATTTACTTCATTTCATCATTTGGTTTAATTACCTACAAGGGGTTTGAATGAGGCAAACCCCCATTCACTAACAAGCAACAAGTTTTTCTTTCCCTTCAATGTGTCATTATAGATTTACAGGTTGAAGATCAAGTTGAGCGAGATTTGGAGCAAATTTGTCAAAGTTGGAAAGTTTCAAAAGTTGTTATTCAAAGTGCAAGATCACAGAAAGAGCTCTACAAAATTAACTACAACCTTCCAGAACTTGATAACCAAGATTTTAATAGTGCATGTACATCAAGGTATAGGATCCTGAAACTAAAAGGACCCATTCACCATTGAAGGAGAATGAGTCCTCCATAGCTCAAAAATAGAAAATTTCTAGATAGGTACACAACTTTTTATGCTCTAAAAACATTCCTCATAGTTGCTATAACAATTAGGTTCTATTTTTGATTGTTATTATCATCATATTTTGCATAATTTGAGGTGTTTAGGGCCTTGAAAAATAAGTGATCCATCTCTTTTTCCCACACAAATTAGGGTGGATCCTATTTTCACCCTATACAACTTTATTAGCTAGGTATTATTAATGAATGAAATATTTAAAAACTAGAAACAAAAATAATACATTTTACTTTTTTACACCATGTTAATATACTACATGTAAGTTCTTCACATTTTTACTCCAACTATGACAAACCCTAATTTTCAAGAAAGATACTTCCACTCTTTGGCCAAAGGGTGGACCATATTTCTTGTACTCTCCCTCATGTACCCATAAAAATTGTTCCTTCGCAATACATTATTTATGAGATTCTTGTATTGAAAAAATCCTCTTAACTTCTTGGGTATTATACACCTATTTGTAGTGGGTGGATATTACCCTAAGAATCTATTCAAGGAGCAAACCTAGAAAGGATAGCTTAGCCGCTACTTTATGTTTAGTAGGATGACTAGTTTTTATATTGATAAATTATAGAAAATATTACATCCTTTTATTTATAAAATTGTTATATGATCTCCTTGATAAAATTTATTTGACCATCTTCATTTTTTGTCATTTTATACACATTTAACTAGCTTATTATTGAATTAAATATTAGGGACAAAAAAATCTATTTGTTTCATCATCCAAAGTAACTATATTCTAAGATCAATTATTCAATTATTTTAAAATAACTTAGCATAATACTATAATAAATTCAATTGTTATTATAACTAATATTTATTCAAATCCTAAATCTATCATGTTAAATTACTAATATTACTCTATAATAAGTTTGATTTATCTTACCATATTTAAACTATATAATGCTTATACAATAGGTATTACATTCAACAAAATACTATATCAAGACAATGGAAATGTAAAAGTCATAAGAAAAAAAGATAAAAAATATTCAATACGATTCCAATCTTCTTGATAGAGCTGATGTTTTGCACCTTCTTCACTTGCTTTTCTCTTTTAATGGTGACAATGTGAATTTCTCTCATAACAAAATAAGCATGGAAAAATGAGAGTATGATTGTGATTTTCACATCACAAGTTTGGAAAGCATGCACTGATGATAACGGAGGATAAAGGCTTCAATTTATAGATTCTTGGATGGTGAAATGGGGGTCAAGATTACTTTACAAAACAGAGTGCCAATGTTGAAGGAGAGGGTGAACGCTTAGCCTTGTGAAAATTTGCATAGGGTTGATGCTTGTGAAAATTACACTTGGCATGGGGAAGAGGACTAGATGTGCTCATGCTTGTGTGATCAAACATTAGGAAGAATAAGGACTTGACAAGTGGAAGCATAAGTGGCAAGGTATAAGAGAGGAAACCTAGGAGTGTGAAAAATGCATGAAAAGATAAAGTGTAGGGTGGATATATGGGGAAGAGGATTTGACAGATGTGTGTGCATCCAATGAGTAGAGTAGTAAAAGGATGAGGTGGAAGAATGTACATACAAGCATTTAACCAGGATAAAGGGAGACTTATCACATGAATACAAGTTTGGGGAATTAGGAGAATTTAAAATTGGAGAAAATGCTAATGAAGGTTATTGAATGATTAATTAATTAATTTTAATAAGAGGAATTAAGTAAAGAGGGGATAAGATTGAATTAATTATATTAATCAATCCTTAGAAGAAGTAAAATGACATAATTAATTAAATGATTTAATTAATTACAAAGACAGGGAATAAATAATTAAATAATTATTTAACTAATGATAAAGAATTATATATAATTAAATATTTTATTTAATTATCTCTATTATAGGGGGGATCAATTTTGGGGTGTCTACACTATATAATCATTGAAAGTGATAAATACAAATTCAAAATATTAATATGTTATGGATTTAATAATTCCTACATCTAGAATACAATTATTTAATTGTTGTGTTTTTATTAAAAAAGTAGGGCTTAGGACCCTAATCCCATACAATTGAAAGATAAAATTTTGTCTCCACTAGGGTTTAGGACTTAGGGAAACAATCTTCTATACTTTAGATTCAAGGATGACCTTAAAGATCTCACCCCAAGAGTGGAATAGAGGCCTGCAAGAGATCTAACAATAGTGTATCCTAGGGTATGATTTCATATTACAAGAGGGGTTCACCACCAAGTTTAAACTTGGAAAAGATAATGACATGCAAGATGAAATGCAAAACCTAGTTTGATGCAATGCTTCACTAAATGACTTGGAAATGAAAACAAAATAGAACGGAAAACTATAAAACAAAAAGTGTGCACCTGGAAACTTGTTGGAGATGGAATGGAACTCTAAAATCCTAAAAAATTATATTTTTTGGCCTAGTGGGACTCATTCACCATTCTGGGCAAATCAATCCCAGATTTGGGTCTCTACATAGGATCAAGCTTTAACCAATTGGGTATCCAAATATGGAAAGATCTCTAAAAAACTCATACAATGGGACTCATTTTCCATAACTGGGGGATCAGTCCCATTTTGTTGCGAAGTGTCCTAGGAGCAAAATCTTGAACTGAAACTTAGCAAGCCTCTCATAATGGATAAAATAAGCACTTTCCCACTGATTTCATGTAAATTGGATGGATATTTTCCCCTAGATTTTAGTTTCCATGAGTCTTGACAACTTTTCATGACAACTTTGACAACATTTGCAACTATGTCCATTTTAGTGCTTTTGAAGGCTTTAAATCCACTTTTCTTCAATCTACAAACCTGCAATCACACATTAAAGAGGGGAAAACTTGTTGATTGTTAGGGAATAGGGGTTTTCCTTGGTCAAACCCCTTTTCTAGGTAATTAACCAAATGATGAAATAAGATAATGAAGCATGAAACATGGAATAATGCAATTAGAAACTTGCCATGATGATGGATCTTGAATTGCTGCAACAATTGACGAAGAATTCTACTCTTGAATGTCCTTGAATGCTCTTGTAAACTCAAAATTATATTAAGAATGTTCTCACAAAAGTCTTAGGTTAAAATGAATGAAAGAACCTTGTATTTATACTTAATTATGCAAGAATTCCCGAAATTACAACACTACAAGCCAACATCAAATCTAGGAGAATAAAATCCCGCCAAGAATTTGAATTAATTTCAATTTTGGGCCACACATGACTCATTCACCCAAGATGGTGAATAAGTCCCATTTGGGATAATGTATGGGACCAAAAATCAAAAGTGCTTAGAAAGGTGTAAAAATAGGTTTGGGACCAAAAAATTTAGGTGGGACTCATTCGCCCAAAGTGGTGAATGAGTCCCAAATCACTAAATTTGGGCCACACAAGCCAGAAACACCTGAATTATGATTGGTTACTAATTGGTGTTAGGATTATCCTCGAAAAGATGTAATAAATGAGGCTTATGGATGTAAAATAGGGCTAGTTAAAGCATAAGAAAGCCCAATTATTAATGACAAGCCTAGAGGAATGTGAAAGTGTGTTACAACACTTTACAACACTCCAAATAAGGCAAGATTAATGTTGATTATGATTAAAATTATGTTTATTATACTTAGTTAATTGATAAAACCCTAGAAAAGTGTGAAAGTGTTACAACACTTCACAACACTTTAGCAAGGCATCATTAAATTCCATTAGTTCACAAGGGCCCAAGACCTAATGTGATTGTGTTATCTACATTACAACACTAAATCAAGGCAACATTAAGCCAAAATCCACAAGGAGGACCCAAACAAGTTTGAAAATGTCAAGGGACCCATTTTTTTACACTACATTTAGCCCCACTTTAGTGAGAGGATGAACCTAATTCAAACTAAAACTAAATTATATATTCAAGAGGGGTCCAATCATACCAATGCAGATAGTCCATAATAACAAAGACTGAGGAGGTGGTCAAGCCCCAAGGATCCAAGATCTTAAGTCAAACTGACGTAAGCACAAAAGGACATGCACAAGGTGTAGATATGCAACATCAAGATACACGATCATGCAATGTGAATGACTAAAAGAGAGAAAAACAAGAACAAGTAAAAATAAAAAGGTGGATCAATCTTCGACTATTTTTCCAACACAATGTGAATCATATTTAGGTTGTTTGTTTGAAAAACACATACTCACTCTACACATACTCACTTTGAGGCAACGAAACTTTAGGTTGTCTGCTAGGTGAGAAGTCCAAGGTGAGAAACATACACTCATGGTTGGTATGCACTCACACACACACAAGTGGCTATGGGGAAAGTCATGCCTCAGATTGGGATTCCTGCTCAAACCATACCAAAGTTATACCTCTCGATAACTTTGATAAGGTGCCACGCAAAAATGATCTTCGAGCTCTATGAGGCAACCAAAAATTCATATGCTTGAAACTCATATACATTGTAAATGAAAAATAGTGTAAGATTTGTTCAAACAGATATTACTTAATTCATGCAAGGTATCTTCTTAGGGAACATTGTGCCTAATGTTTCCAAGAGAGGACACATGAAAGAAATATCATGCTCTCTGAGGAAATAAAGCCCAATGACACCACCAAGAAAAGGAAACATCGTAGGAAGAAAGAAATCATATAATGAAACATGATGAGTGTTGGTGTATGCCCCCACTTTAAAGCGGTTGCTAACACCATTACTGTGATAAATTGCTTTAAATTTGTGGCATAGAAAACTGGACACTCTTGAGAAAAGAGACAATTTCATGCTTAATTTGGACCTACTTTTGAGTACCCCTACATTATTTATTCTTCTAAATAGCATTTATAGGCCCCTAAGATCCATTATTTTTTATCTAGAGGCTCGTTTCACTTGAGAAATCACTTAAATCTTGACAAACAACATTCAATTCACTCATATCCCGAACACTCACCTCCAAAAACCACTAGTGAGACCCATTCACCACCTTGGGTGAATGAGTCCCCTCTAGTGGGACCCATTCACCACCTTGGGTGAATGAGTCCCTTTTGGGGGGGAATTCAATTTTGAGCGAGAATTCAATTAATTCAACTTAATTTTTCGTTGGATGTTAGCCTCTTAGGTCTAAATAATGGCAAAATTAGGTGTTGATGCCTATAAATACACATTTTAGGTCATTTTTCACATATCTTAGTCAGTTTTACAAAGCAAAATCAAAAGTCAAGTATTAAGAGTCTTCCACAATAAGTTTTATTTGCATTTTTCTATAGAAAAGTTGAAGCTTTGGGGCAACAAACTAAGGTTTTTGCAGGTCTTCAAGCTAACTTCTCATTCAAGATCCAACATTGCAAAGAGTTGATGATGGATGCCTATGGTGAATCATGGATAAATCTAGGTTGAGGAGATGCAACTAGCCATCAAATCACACCTAAAGACTTGTTTTCAAAGTGATTCCATCTTCCATTTTCTCTCTATCTTCAGATTAAGGTTTGAATTACATTTGCATGTCATTTACATTCATTTGATATGTTGTAGGGTTTCTAGGGTTGAAGCCTTGCATCATTCAAATCACATTTGCACATCTTATTCTAACACAATAGAATAGGGTTTTATCATACTTCAGACTTTCCTAGTCTTTAACACACTTAAGGCTAGGGTTTATGTAGTTTTTTATCCATTCAAGGTTTGATTACCCAATTAGGGGTTTGACCAAGGAAAACCCCCATTAGACAACAAATTTTAAAATGTTTTATAGGAATTTTTTGAGATCTAGATTCAGGTTTATGTTAAAAAGTGTTGTACAGGTGACAAGGTGCTGGTTGGAGATCTGAATTTATAGAAAATTGAAAGAGGATTGATTCGCCATGGATTGCAAATGAGTCCCATTTAAGGTGGTTGGGTATGTGTAGGATCATGATGGGTCAAAAAGTGGTGATATGTTGGGTATGTGTAGGGTATGTGGCTGACAATTTTTTTTACCCAAAATTGATTCAAAATGAAAATTGTTTTTAAAGGAGATTCTTAGCTTTCCACCAATATAAATTATGCTTTACTTTGAATTTAATAAATAATTATTATTCATTTTCTATTTGAATTACGACTAAATTCTTGATTGATAGGTTGACTGAAAAAAATGTATACCTTTCAAATGGTATCACATTTTTTGAATTCGAAACATGTGTTACATTCTATGCTTCAATATTGAATTTCATGAAGTTTTGACCAACTTAAGGTGGTCAGACATACAAGTTTTTATATTTTTTAAAAGTTGTAATAAAAAATTCATAATTGATTATTTACTTGTAAAAAAATTACAAAAAAATATGCATTACACTAGGACATGAGTCCTTTACTAATATCTAAAATATTATAAAAAAATATTATCATTTTATTGTGTTTAGGGTGGTCAAACAAACACCTACTTCTTATTTTTTGCCTGAAATTTAAGTACTACTGCATTGCAATTTTAAATTTTCACCAAATAGATTTTTTTCAAAAATAAACCTAGTAGTTTAGAAACTACATTCAATTTGATACAAATTCTATTCTTACATATTTTTGAAATAATATAGATAACTTATTCAAATTTTTATGTCAAGTTGCCTAACTCTGATTTTTCTGAATTTTTCACCACTTAAGGAACTATTGTTTCCATGATGATCATGTACATACCTAACTGTTAGAGTTAATTGTAGATTCCAGTACCTAGTGAGCAAAAAATAGTTTTTGGGCAGAAAACCCTGACCTAGGACTGATTCGCCCAGGGTGGCGAATGAGTCCCAGTCAACTTAAAAGTCAAAATTTCTAGATTTCTAGAGTTCTTTTCAATCTTCATTAGTTTTGTAGGTGCACACATTCTGAGTTATAACTTTCTATTTAGTCCTTTTTGCATTTTTGTTCATCTTTTTAAGATTTTTGCAAATGTCATTGTGTTTTCAAACATTATATATTTCATTAGTTTTGCATTAATAATCAACCAATTTCATCACTTAGATGCATTTAGATCATTTCATTTAGTTTCAATTCCATCTCACATTCCTTTATTTGAGTGAACCACCTCAATTTTGGTGTTCTATCTCTCTCCTTTTAGGTGAATGGTCCTAAGAGTGCAAGAGAAGTCTATAGAACACACCCTTAAAATTGATGGTTTATTTTGGTGAACCTGCATATTGAACATTATCTTTTTGATTTGCATTTACATTTGCACCCTAGGACTCAATAGAATTATCTTTTGCATTGTTCTTTCATCCTAGGACTTCTTTAAATTGTATTACTGAAACTATCATTTAAAGGTCATTATTGCATTTCCTTTCATCACATCATTCCAAAATTCTAAATTTTCAGTCTTTATCTGCATTGTATTGACCTAAACACATAAAGAAGACTAAAAAAAAATAGAAAAAACTTAAAAAATACCTCTCCTGGGACTCATTCGCCACCTTGGGCGAATCAGTCCTAGTGCATCTTTTGCATCAGTATTTTTAGAATTCAGTGTCCTGCTTTGCACTTTTCTATTTTTTGCAGTTCCTTTTTTGTTTTAGTTTAGTTACTTTCTGTTATATCTAAATTATCTGCATAAGCATTATTTCCTTTCACGACATTTATGGATAGTATTATATTTTTACAAATTTCCTTTTCAGCATTAGTTCCTAGTTCTTTTAAATCAGATTCATCAATACATAGAAACAAAAAAATAGAAACATCAAACCAACCCTTTAGACAAATGATTCAATTCAAAAACACCATCTCATCCAAGCCTCTTAGTAGTGATGATGTAGGCAAGTTAGATGAATTTCTTCAGGACTTTATCTCGGTCACTTCATCCTCTAAAGATTTCCATGAGAAACCTCAACCAATTGGTGATAACCTATCCCTCAAACCTTTTAGTAGCGATGATCTTGAATTGTTAGATGAATCCCTTTAGGACTTCATCTAATCTACGCCATCCATTAAGGTTTGTTATAACCAACCTACAAAAAAGAACGTTAACACCTCTAATGTTTTTCATGAGAAGCTTAAACCAATTGATGATAACTTGCCCCTCAAACCTTTTAGTCATAATGACCTTGATGTGTTAAATGAAGTCTTTCAGGACTTCGTCTCGTCTAAGTCATCCACTAAGGTTTGTTGTGAATAATCTAAACTAAGGATGTTAATGTGATTCAACCTCAACTCATTCTTTACCCACCCTCGCATAAAATTCATCCTTCTAATAAACCTAAGTTCACTCTTTACCCACCTAAAAATGATGTGTTGCAACAATCCAGTAATATTATTATTGCTCATACATATACTACCTGAAACAATCTGCAACCACCGCAACCAACCACACCCTCTTTACCTTTACCTAATCCACCTAATGCTCCTCACTTTACCTCACACACAAAGGATTATGATATTGTTGAACAACTCAATAATACTCCTACAAAGATTTCCCTTTGGGATTTACTTTAGAATTCACCAAATTATCACACTATCCTTCAAACAGCCTTACAGTTCACATTGTGGTTCCTCCTGGTACAACTCCAAATGATGTGGTAGCTTTAATACATGGGATGAATAAAGTTAATCTAGATATTAATTTCCATGAACATGAGCTTGCTCCTTTAGAGTTGCAAAAAAAAAATTAAGCATTTATGATAATTGCTCAATTCAATCGAATAGGTATCAAGAGAGCCCTCATTGATAATGGTTTTGGCCTTAATGTGTGTAGTGTGAATCTCCTTGATATATTGTGTGTTGATAAGTCATAAATAAAGCCTGATTCCTTATCCATTTGAGGATTTTATCATACAACAAAGCAACTGCTCGATGTAATCACTTTTCCTATTATAGTTGTGGTGGCTACCATGAAAACTCCTATTCATGTCATGCCTTATGATATTTTGTATAATATTCTCTTAGGAAAACCATGGATTCATGAGATGAATGAAGTTCCTTCAACCATTCATCATATCATGAAATATGTCTATAACAACAACATTTATCAATTTGAAGTAGACCCCAAGCCTAAAAGTTGCTTGCACCTTGAAAAAGGAGTCATAAGTCCTCTAGATACATTAATTCCAACATCTAATAGATAACCTCTCAAAATTAAACAAGATGAGGAATCGATGTCTAAACTATTTGGTGATGATTAGGGATCCTTAGAATTCACACCTTCATTTATGGGCGAATACGTAATTATACAAAAGAAAGATGAGAAACAAGAACAACCAACCATCATGTCAACTCAGAATTCAAAAAAATATTCTCAAACATCTCTCTCCTCTCCTTTGGAAGAAACTACAATGTATACAAAAAACTTTGATGAGATAGATTATCAACCTTCACCTAATCCGAAAGTAATGGAAATAATTTATGGGAAATGTTATGAACTTGTGAAACAATTAGGATATACTGGAAAGGGGTGTGCAAAGCATGAACAAGGTATTCGTGTCCCTATAGAACCTAATACATAAGAGACAAAAATTGGATTGGGATATTCTTTTTCTAAGATGAAAAAAGCTACTCAACAACCATCTTTGAATATCAACACTATTACATGTCAACCAAAACACAAAATCACAATCAAACATCCTGAATTTCTTGATATGAACCTATCACCATCATGACAGTGTGTTGAAAGTGATGAAACTCTGAAACAAATGTTAGGAGTTTATGATAACACATCCTCTACTACTCCCATGAAATGGGTTACTTGTGTTGTGATAATTACCAAGCAAAAAGATAGTGATATCACTGATGAACCATATAATCTTGAAATTCCTAAATCTAATGCACTCCCCTTAGGAGATACAATTGATGTGCCAATGGAAATAGATGATAAAGATAAAGTTATTAAAATTAGGAAGTTCCTTGATGATGAAGAACAAGAGGATACTACAACTTTACTTCATGATTTTCTTGAATTTTTTTCCTGGAAGTATTTTGATATGCCCAAAATTGACCCCAAAATTGTGATACACAACATCATTCTCGCTGAAAATGCTAAAACTATTTGTCAAAAGATACAAAAAATGAACCCTAACATAGCCTTTCATGTTAAAGCAGATCTTGAAAAACTCCTTGATGTAGGCTTCATTCAACCTATTGATTATTCTCCTTGGATCTCAAACATTTTCATAGTTGCTAAACCCAATAATCGTATTAGGGTATGCACAAATTTTCATGATTTGAATAAAGCATCTTTAAAAGATGACTTTCCACTTCCTAATATTGACATGATCGTGGATTCAAGTGTTGGACATGCTTTGTTTTCATTCATGGAAATTTTTTCTGGTTATAATCAAATCCTTATCAACCCTCAAGATCAATACAAAACTACATTTACAACTATTTGGGGAATGTTTTGTTGGGTTGTGATGCCTTTCAGTTTAAAGAATTCCTGCTCAAATTATCAATGAGAAATGACCTTGATATTTCATGATTACATACATAAAATCTTGGAAGATTATGTTGATGATATCCTTACTAAATCCTTAACAAGACAAGACAATGTAAATGTTCTTCAAAAAATATTTGAACGAATACGTAAATATAACATGTGATTAAATCCGAATAAGTGTCTTTGGCATAGATAGTGGGAAAATTTTGGGGTTTATCATATCTCATACAGGCATAGAGGTGGAAACAAAGAAAATTGATGCCATTATTAACATGCCACCTCCTAAGAACATTTGTCAATTGTGCATGTTACAAGGACGAATTCAAGCTATCCATCATTTCATTGCATCTTTAGCTGATCGCACATTACCATTCACACATCTCCTCAAAAGGATGTACACTTTGATTGGAATGAGGATTGTAAACAGGATTTTGAGAGTTTAAAGGAATACCTTACAACTCTGCCTATTTTACAACCTGTCGTGCCAAACAAACCATTTATCCTGTACATAGCCACATTAGCCCATGCTCTCGCAATATTATTGGCTCAAAAATATGATCATGGAAAATAACATCCTGTTTATTACATTAGTCGAACTTTAATTGAAAAACATTGCTTAGCTCTTGTATTCACTACTAATAAATTGCGACATTATTTACTAAATGCTGAAATACAAGTCATAACAAAATTTGACCCCCTTAAGCATCTTTTTAATAAAGCTGACCTATCTGGATGCTTAGCTAAGTGGGTGATGTTATTAACTAAGTTTGATCTTAAGTTTGTTTCACAAAAAGAAATCATAGGATAATCCTTAACCGATCACTTAGCTGACACCCCTTCTCCTCTCGCTTTACCTAATCATGACTCCTTTCCTAATGATAGTGTCTTGACTATAGATGCTAAAACATGGGAATTGTATTTAAATGGATCCAAGTGTCGAATAGGTTCCAGTGTTGGAGTGATATTAATTTTTCTTGATGGAAAGCCTCTTTCCTTGTCCTATCGATTAAATTTACTATGTACAAATAGCACTGCTGAGTATGAGACATTAATCGTAGGATTGCGAGCTACTTTAACCATGGGTGCTAAATATATCAAGATCTTTGGTGGTTCACAATTAGTCATCAAACAAATCAATGGGACATATGAAACTAAACATGAAAAATTATCAAAATACAAGGATCTTACAATGAAACTATTAGAGAAGTTTGAATCATTCAACATTGATAACATCCCATGAAAATACAATCGACATGGAGTGATCCCACATAGCTGGTTTACAATTTCTGGGAGATTCTATTTTTTGTTGAAATCACATATTTTTAGAAAATATAAAGATTTAAGCCTTAAAAAGTTCTATTTAAAGCATTCCAATTGAAGAGGGTTTGATCAAACTACCTTAAATCAAAACCCCTTGGATAGAAACCCACTAGTTTTAAACCATACCTATAACAGAGTCTCCTTTACACCTCTCAAAATGCTGATAAAAAACCAATTTTGTTTTACCTTTTGGGGGATCGAATGAATTCATTTAAAATTTATTTTTTGTAAGTATGTAGTCCTTATTATAAGCTTCCCAAAAAGTATAATTTTAAATAAATTTAATTTAATTATTATATATATTTTTTATTTCTTGTGAATGTAGGTTTTTCACCGAAAATCGAGCTCTTTATTCTACAAATGTGGAAAAATAGTAGATTATCATTTTTTTTTTGAAAAATATGAGTGCACTAGATATTGAAGTATTTGATCCAACAAAAAAAAAATTTTGAATTTCGATACATACAAAAAAAGTTAAGTGTTATACGGTCACACTATGTCTGAATTGTAATTGGTTTGACTTCAAAACTTGATTAAAGAAACAATATTCAATAAAAAAATATCTAACAAAGTGGAAGCACTAGATATCAGAGTTACAAATCTAAATTTGAAAGAATTAGAATTTTATCCTTCATGGAAAAAAAGTTATGCGTTATATGGTGAGCGTCACTTTTTTAAAATGTTTTTTTGAAAAAATTAGTTTTTGAGGGAGATGGAAAAAGAAGTGCAATACTATTCGAAAGTTTTTAGAAAAAATATATTTAGAATCTATAGACAAAATTTCATGAAACTCTAGTTTTCATCATCTTCAATTTCCTCACGGTTTAGCTGCTATAGGTGCCCGAAAGTGAATATTTAGTTAAAAAAATTATTTCACTGTCCAGTTTGGCCAAAATTGTAAACCACTATTGTTAGATTACCCCATGCGAATGCGATGGTGAGTGCAACCTCTCTTATATCCCCACACGATCCTTCAATAGACTTCACCTTTGCTATTCACCCAATCATGAAACCTTCGATTGATACTCGCTTAGAAGACATTTTAACGACAACTCAAGAAGACTCGTGAGAATGGTATGATACAATATACAATTATTTAAAAGATGGTACCATTCCTGAGCCCACAACAACAAACACTCAAATTTTTTATGCAAATTAGCAGCCAAATACGTGATCCTCCCAAATGTGTTGTATAGAAGATCCTTCAATGGTCTCTTACTAAGGTGTCTTAGGGACTCTAAAATTCCTATAGCCCTTGAGCAGGCTCATGCTTGTTCCTGTGGAGGTCATTTTGGAGGATGGTCATTAGTGCAAAAACTTATTTATATGGGATATTGTTGGAGACATATGGAGAAATATTGCTTTTCTTACATTAAACGATGTCACAAATGTCAAGAACATAGAAATTTGATCCATGCCCCTGCTTCTAAGCTACATGCCCAAATTCCAATTTGGTCATTTTTAGTATGGGGATTGGATCTCATTGGAAAAATTTCACCACCCTCTTCTACTAGACATATATTTATAATAACTGCAACATACTATTTTACAAAATGGGTGGAAGCTATTCCTCTTCGACCTACAAATGTTGAAGTAATTTTTCGTTTCATATTGGAACACATAATTGCTCACTTTGGCCTTCCTTCTACAATCGTTTCAGACAATGGAACCCCATTTAAAAATAATGAAGTAAAGAATTTCTTCGAAACATTCAACATCCAACATCAATTTTCTACACCATACTATCCGCAATCCAATGGACAAGTTGAAAGCACTAAAAAGATTCTTGAACAAATCCTAAGGAAAACTATTAACAAACGTCATAAGGATTGGCTTACACAATTACATTATTCACTTTGGGCTTATTGAACAAGTGTTAGATTGTCCACGGGAACCACGCCCTATAATCTTGTTTATGGTACTGACGCAATCGTGCCCTTGGAGTTAGAGATTCCTATGCTATGTTATTTATCTTCAAGAACTTATTGATGATGCCACTTATAAAGACCAATGATTGCACGAGCTTGAGATGCTTGATGAAAAGTGTATTAACACTCTTGAACATCTCCAAGCTTACATTAAAAAATTACAACAAAAACACAACACTCATGTCATTCCTCGAATATTTCGTAAGGGTGATTTCATTCTCTATGAGAATCAACGCAATACTAACGCTGACCATGAGGAAAACGATAAATTCAGCCCTAATTGGTTAGGACCTTACATAATTGCTACCAGTTATGGGTCTGGTGCTTATGTCTTAATAGAGCTCAATGAAACACCCCTTAAGGAACCTATTAATGTCGTGCATTTGCATTAGTATTATCTCTAGTCTCCTTGAATAGTATGGATTAAAAAGTAGTGTTGTCTAAAGTTATTTGGTTTCATTCTAAATAACTTTCACATTGCTTTGTTCTTGACAACCGTTCATGTGTTTGTCTTGAACACTAAGGTAATTATTTAAGTTCCTTTTATAATTACTGTAGATTTCATACTATTCACCCTTGTGTTATGTTATGTTTGATCCTTATATGAATTATAGGTATATCTAATTTAACATACTTTCTTTAATTTAACAATGTTGTGTCTAAAGTGAAATTGAAATATATTTTACATTAGATCACATCAATCATGTTAAATCATGTAGACATTAATTAAATACCTTTTACCACAAGTTATTTAATTAATCACATTGTCATTTAACAATCAAACACATTAAGATAAATTACAAAAACAACAAATTCTCATGTCTATATATATATATCAAAATTTTTATGTACATCTCATCATAATCTACAAAATCACCAAGGTATGTGAGAGCTAGACCCTCGGGCTTTAGTGCCTGTGATCCAGTCCCCGAATGTTGTGAGATGGTCGTGTGTGATCATGAATGCGCTCTGCTGATTTTGAGAGCATACTCCAGACCTTGTACTCGACCAAGAGCCACAAGCTGATCCTCTGCCATCTAATCCCTCCGCCTATAGCTATGATAGCTTTGCATGTAGTCTCTTGACCTCTGCTGGGGTCTACAATGACTGTCTTGCACTCTCGGATCGATAGAGTCGTCTCTCTCGTACGCTGTTCGTAGCATTGCGAAAGGTCTAAGTGACTCTAGCTCCTCCTCCATGATCTGTAGGGGCACATAATCAGGGTCCATCTCCTCCTCATCAATGGATGCAGGAACTATCTCTGCGAAAGCTTGACGATATAAATCTTGCCAATCTCTCATTGCTCTTGCAAGGTAGGAATAGTACACAATCAATAAACATCATCATGATATATATATAAAGCATAAAAAGCTATAGTTCATCCATAAAAATAAAATATCAGATGTCACCTATATCTCTAGTCCACTGAGGGATATCAACCTCATCCTCTCTGGGGAGAATGGAGGACGTGCTAGCCTCTCTCTAACTATGGGCTCCGATTTCTGCGGTAGCTACTTGACATGCTCTGGTCACATGAGTGTGTGGGGACTCTCCTCGCTCATGCTAATCCTCAATCACTACCTCATCACCCTCACTTAGGGGTGGCTCCTCCTCATAATCATCATCATCCTCCTCTCCTCCATCCTGGTCATCATAGTTAGGATCAGACTTTGAATCATACTCATCATCAATAACATTAGTAAATATATTTGTTGGCCTGTATTGCACATCCTCGGCCCTATCCTTTGGCTCATCTCCCTCATCTGGTGCTAGTCCTATATCACTTATCGAAACATCCATGGGAAATATAGGAGTTGGTCGTGTCACTGACCAGAACTCCTCATGCTCATCTACCTTGATTCCACCTTTGTAAAGCAAGCAGAATCAAGGGGGGGCATACATCTACCCTCGAATTTGATCTTTAAAAGTTAGATAAAAAGGATATTTGGAATAATTAACAAATTTGTGTTGTAGGATGTGGTTCCTAATGTTGTGGTTTTGCAGAAAACTACGTTCTCCTATCTTTTGACTGAGTATCCTTTATGCAATAAAGTGCATTGTTTAGAGTCCTTTAGCTTACATATGCACGTAGATTCATATGGGCACTAAAGTGGGGGCTAAATGTGGCATAGAAAATTAGACACTCTTGAGAAAAGAGACAATTACACACTTAATTTGGACCTACTTTTGAGTACCCTTGAATTATTTATTCTTCAAAACAACATTTATAGGCCCCTAAGACCCATTATTTTTTATCTAGAGGCTCGTTTCACTTGAGAAATCACTTAAATCCCAAAAAACAACACTCAATTCACTGATATCTCAAACACCCACCTCCAAAAACCACTAGTGGGACCCATTCACCACCTTGGGCGAATGAGTCCCCTCTAGTGGGACCCATTCACCAAGGGTGGCGAATGAGTCCCTTTTGGGGGGAAATTCAATTTTGAGTGGGAATTCAATTAATTCAACTTAATTTTTCAGTGGATGTTGACCTTTTAGGTCTAAATAATGGGAAAATTAGGTGTTGATGCCTATAAATACACATTTTAGGTCATTTTTCACATCTCTTAGTCATTTTTACAAAGAAAAATCAAAAGTCAAGTATCAAGAGTCTTCCACAATAAGTTTTATTTGCATTTTTCTACAATGAAGTTGAAGCTTTGGGGCAACAAACTAGGATTTTTCCAGTTCTTCAAGCTCACTTCTCATTCAAGATCCAACATTGCAAAGAGTTGATGATGGATTCCTATGGTGAATCATGGAGAAATCTAGGTTGAGGAGATGCAACTAGCCATCAAATCACACCTAAAGACTTGTTTTCAAAGTGATTCCATCTTTCATTTTCTCTCTATCTTCAGATTAAGGTTTGCATTGCATTTTCATGTTATTTACATTAATTTTATATGTTGTAGGGTTTCTAGGGTTGAAGTCTTGCATCATTCAAATCTCATTTTCACATCTTATTCTAACACAATAGAATAGGGTTTTATCATACTTTAGACTTTCCTAGTCTTGAACACACTTAAGGCTAGGGTTTATGCAGATTTTTATCCATTCAAGGTTTGATTACCCAATTAGGGGTTTGACCAAGGAAAACCCCCCATTAGACAACAAAATTTAAGCTATTTTGTAGGAATTTTCTGAGATCCAGATTCGAGTTTCCATCAAAAAGTTTTGCACAGGTGACAAGGTGCAGGTTGGAGATATGAATTTACAAAAAATTGAAAGAGGACTGATTCACCATGGATGGTGAATGAGTCCCACTTAAGGTGACTATCAGAGTTAATTGCAGATTCTAGTACCCAGTGAGCAGAAATCAATTTTTGGGCTGAAAACCCTGACTTGGGACTGATTCGCCCAGGGTGGCAAATGAGTCCCAGTCAACTTAAAAGTAAAAATTTCTAGATTTCCAAAGTGTTTTCACTTAATTGCATTTAGATAATTTCATTTAGTTTCAATTCCATCTTACATTCCTTTATTTGAGTGAACCAGCTCAATTTTTTTGTTCTATCTCTCTCCTTTTAGGTGAAAGATCCTAAGAGTGCAAGAGAAGTTTATAGAGCACACCCTTAAAATTGATGGTTCAAAAGTAGAAGAGGAAATGAGAGCTTATTCAAAAATCCCTATGCCAAGTCATATTTTTCCAATAAGCTACATCATGAATAAGTATGTCACATGTGATTCAATCTTAAGGCATGCCATCCACATCCCAAGCTTGCTCTTATATGCACATGAAAGGTGATCGACTAGTCAAAAGAGACAATTACAAGTGACATACAGAGATAAGGCTATATAACCTGTTTCCCCCAGTTAGTGTAGGACATGGATGAGCCTAATAAGATGAAAGTAAGTATTAGTTAGAGGAACTAGGTGCTTCAACCCAAGGAAGAGCACCACAGTCCTTAGATGTTGAATTTTGTTACTCAAAGCCTTACATTCATTAGTGGCATGACCATGAACTCTATGATATGCAAAGAATGAAGTCTTGTAATAAAATTTCTTTCATGTTCTTGAAGGGAGAGATATCAGAAGATGTTGAATTAGTCTCATGAAGATACTCTCTTGATTAATAGAAGATGTTCCTTTATTATGTGACAAAGATATCTCTTGCTTAGTACAAGATGTCATACCTACACAAGAATCTTTAGATTGAAAGATTTTGTTCTCTCCTTTACAGGAGGGTGTAAAATCTAATAAACTTAAATCATTAGTGTTTTGTGAGATGACATTGACATTGAGTGAAGATGTCTTTGTTTGTTTCATTTCTAGCAAAGGATAACGACCAAGACCACTAGTGTCTATCAATTTAGGATGCATTACTATTTTAAAGTCAGCTTAGAATAATATTTTGTAAGAGTGTTGATGTTGATCGAAGGCTTGTTTGATGGGTTGATTTCTATGAAAGGAAAATAACCAATACGATGAGTTGTTTCTTGCATTTTAGGCTCTATAGGGACACATATACCTTGTTCTTTAGCACCACATCCTTTTCCATTGTATCCAAGTTGTTTCATAAGCTCATAACATTTTCCATAAAGATTCTTCATTTCTTTTGGATTCTATGGTTGTTCATGATTAATTTCGTCGAAGTATGTCATGTAATTTTCTTTTTATCCTAAAGTGGTTGAGGTGGATGCTTTCGAAGGGTCATCTAAATTTTGTGTTGACAATAATGCTTTTTCTTTTTCCTTGTTTGAATCTTTGTTTATGATCTTGTATTCTCCCATGAATTTTGGTTTGAAGACTAAGGAACCCGAATCATCTTCTAATAGCTTCGTGACTACTTCAATGTGTTTTTCTTTGTCTTTTTGTTGCACGGGTTCTACTTGTGTAGTTGGCATTAATGCTTTTAAGGGGTTTTCATTATTTTTCTCAAGCTGTAAGACACTATAAGGCTCATGATCAGCATCAAGTGTGTACACTATGTTGTTGTAGAAATACTTCATTTTACGATGTAGAGTAGAAGGCACACCATTCATTGCATGAATCCATGGCTACCTAGAAGGAGATTGTATGAAAGATCTTGAGGTGCAGAGCATGGATCAGTGTTTCTAATGTAGCTTTTCCAGGTGTAATAGGAAAAGTAATCACATCAAGTAGTTCCCTTCCAACATTGCCAAATCCACTAATAGATAAAGAGATCGGTTGAATTTTTTATTTATCCTCCAAGAGGTTTACACTACACACATTAAGGGTTGAGCCATTTTCAACAAGGGTTCACTTTATCCCTCTCCTATTGTATTGAGCTATGATCATGAAAGCATCATTTTTTTTTCCACTTCCAAAGGGGGGAGTTCGCTTTGGTGGAAAAAAATGTTAGCACTCATTCCTTGAATCATGGTAGCTATATCATTCGATTGCACATTAGAAGGGATAGGAACTTGTTGTGAGGAACTTTGAATCATGTTTTGATAGTGAGCAGAGGTTTGAATAAGGTCCCACAATCATATCTTAGCATTTGTATTCTTAATTTGTTCGAGATCATCATACTCCTTTCCATGACGAGGACTCAGTAAGATAGGGTTAGGTAGGATAGGATTAGGAAATGGGAGGGATGTTGAAGGTGTTTGTATTTGGTTCTAGATTGTTCCTAGTGTTATATGTATGAGCAACAATATCATGACTTGGCTGCTGCAATACATTATGCTTAGGTGGGTAAAGGATAAGTTTGGGTTTGTTTTGAGTTTGTTGCTTGTGTGAAGGTGGGTAAAGGATAAGTTTGGGTTTGTTGTGAGTTTGAGGTTTGTGTGAAGGTGGGTAAAGGATTAGAGGATTCTTAGGATGTCCCACAGGATAGGTAGGAGGTCCATTAATCGAAGGGAATCTAACAGAAACTTGTGCATTCATAACCTCAACAATCTTAGTTTGATGCATTTATAATAAAGGGCAATCTAGAATCACCTTTTTATCATCACCTAAGGAATCCACCTTATTATTGTTGTCATTTTCTCACACCATGATATTCTCCCTATGAGGAGAGTTGTTAGGATAACTACAAACCAAATGTTCTTTACATTTAGAGGTTGGTTCTTCTAGAATGATTTAATCGCAAGTAGGGGAATGATCAATGGTTGAATTGTCTTGTTTATAAATAGTGGGGATATTAGGGGAAGGTTCTATTTGTTTTCCATTTTCTCTAAGGTCTCATTCTCTTGCGCCATATTAGCTACCCTAGTAGGAGAGAGCTTTGTAATATGTTCATCCATGGTTATATTTTGTAAATCAACTTCATCGCAATTAGGGGAGGCATCAAGAGAAGGAACACTATGATTTTAATGCTTACCCAATAGATCTTCTCATATGGTAGGAGCATTAGGAAAGGGAGAAACAAGATTGTCATGACTTTCAAGTATATCTTCTAACACCAAACTATCATCTTCATTACTATGAAGGATATTAAGAGAAAATTCAATGTGATTATCATGATTATCTACAATTACACCCTTATGCCCTATACTATCTTCCCAAGTGGGTGAAGTAGGATTGTCAAAGCTCTCAATTATTAGATCTCCTAACACCAACATGTCTTCCTCACAAATGTCATTTTCCTAGTCATTCATGATTGTAGCATTGTCACAAGTAGGAAAAATGTTGGGAAAGGAATGCAAATTAAGTAAGGTGGTGGCAATGATTTCATCATCTATTGTTATACTATCTTCCCAAGGGGAATGAGGAGAAGAGAAAACAAGACCTTAACGATTCTCAACGATTGCATCTTCTTTCACCAAGATACCTTCGTCACGAAAAGGAGAGGTATCGGGAGAAGAACAATTATGATCATCATGAATGTCAATGCTTATATCTTCTTCTATCACATAATCCTCACAAATATGATAGATAAAAGTGGGTGTAGGTTTAAGGAAAGCGTGAAAATGTCCAATTTTTTGCCTTAAAAGACTCTCATAACTAGGGAATGCATTGAATGCATGACTAACATGTTTATTGACTAAATTTTTCTTTGCAAACTTGGAAAAGACCAAAGCTAAGAAAAGACTAAAGCTAACATTTTTGAACAATAATTTATGTAAACTCAAAATGCAATGTAAAGACTTAAAATGAAATGTAATTTTTAATTTTCAAACAAGGTAATTTATTAGTTACATTATGCAATGATCCAAAAATGAAATGTTGCAAATACAAATTTGGAATGAAGCAATACATGAAATGGACTAATTTAAGCTAGATTTAGTGGAATGCATGTAACATAAAGTCAACCCAATGAAATAACCAACCAATGGCAGTAAACAAAAGCTTAAAAACAAAGTTTTTAGTGCTATAAAAGGTTGTTTTAGATCTGTTCTTGGACTGATTCGCCCAAGGTGGTGAATGAGTCCTAGTAGGGATTTTTTTCAAAATTTTCAAGAATTTTCAATGGATTTTGATGCTTTTTATGTTGTATGATGTATAACCAAAGTGAAAATTTAGTTTTTAGATGTTTTTCAATGATTTGAGATGCAAAAAGTACAACCTATATGCACTTTCACTAATGCAAAATTTTGAAACCCTAGAATGTAAATAAACTAATGCAAATCCTAATGCAATGTTAATGCAAGCTAAATCTAGGATGATGATGGAATCCAAAATCAGTAAAGAAGGTGCTCTAAATGTAGGTTCACCAAAATGAAAGATATAATTTTGACTCCACTAGGGTTTAGGACCTAGGGAAACAATCTTCTATACTTCACATTCAAGAATGACCCTAGAGATCTCACCCTAAGAGTGGAATAAAGGCAAGAGATTTGACAATAGTATTAGGGTATGATTTTAGATTACAAGAGGGTTCAACACCAAGTTTAAACTTAGAAAAGATAATGACAAGCAAGATGAAATGCAAAACCTAGTTTGATGCAATGCTTCACTAAATGACTTGGAAATGCAAAAAAAAAAAGAACAAAAAATTGTAAAAAAAAAAGTATGCACCTAGAAACTTGCTATAGATGGAATGGAGCTCTGAAATCTTGAAAAACCTGATTTTCTGGCCTAGTGGGACTCATTCGCCATTCTAAGTGAATTGGTCCCAAATCTAGGTCTCTACACAAGATCAAGTTTTAGCCAAATTGGTATCCAAATCTACAAAAATCTCTAAAAAAATCATACAGTGGGACTCATTCGCCACAACTGGGGGATTAGTCCCATTTTGTTGTGAAGTGTCCCAGGAGCAGAATCTTGAACTAAAACTTTGCAAACCTCTGATGATGGATAAAATAAGAACTTTCCCACTGATTTCATGCAAATTGGACATATTTTTCCCTAGATATGAGTTTTCATGAGTCTTGACAACTTTGACAACATTTGCAAGTTTGTCATTTTGGTGCTTTTGAAGGCTTCAAATCCACTTTTCTTCAATCTACAAATCTGCAATCACACATTAAAGAGGGGAAAACTTGTTGATTCTTAGGGAATATGGGTTTTCCTTGGTCAAACCCCTTTTAGGTATTTAAACCAAATGATGAAATAAGATAATGAAGCATGAAACATGAAATAATGCAATTAGAAACTTTTCGTGATGATGGATCTTGAATTGCTCCAATAATTGATGAAGAATTTTTCTCTTGAATATCCTTGAATGCTCTTGAATGCTCTTGAATGCTCTTGAATGCTCTTGTGAACTCAAAATTCTATTAAGAATGTTCTCACAAAAGTCTTAGGTGAAAATGAATGAAAGAACCTTGTATTTATACTTAATTATGAAAGAATTCTTGAAATTACAACACTACAAACCGACATTGGATCTAGGCGAATAAAATCCCACCAAGAATTTGAATTAATTTCAATTTTGGGTCACATGGGACTCATTCACCCAAGATGGCGAATGAGTTCCATTTGGCATAATGTATGGGACCAAAAATCAAAAGTGCTTAGAAAGGTGTAAAAATAGGTTTGGGACCAAAACATTTAGGTGGGACTCATTTTCCCAAAGCGGTGAATGATTCCTAGATAACTAAATCTGGGCCACACAAGCTAGAAACACCAAAATTATGATTGGTTACTAATTGGTGTTAGGATTATCCTCGAAAAGATGCAATAAATGAAGCCTGTGGATGCAAAATAGGGTCAATTAAAGCATAAGAAAGCCCACTTATTAATGAAAAGCCTAGAGGAATGTGAAAGTGTGTTACAACACTTTACAAGACTCCAAATAAGGAAATATTAATGTTGATTATGATTAAAATTATGTTTATTATGCTTTGTTAATTGATAAAACCCTAGAAAAGTGTGAAAGTGTGTTACAACACTTCACAACACTTTAGCAAGTCATCATTAAATTCCATTAGTTCACAAGGACCCATGACCTAATGTGAATGTGTTATCCACATTACAATAGTAAATCAAGGCAACATTAAGCTAAAATCCACAAGGAGGACCCAAACGAGTGTGAAAATGCCAAGGGACCCATTTTTTGACACTACAACATAAAATAATCCTCACAACCAATATATCTAGAACATAAATAAAACAACAAATATAAAACAAGCCTTCCCACTAGCAGTTCAAACCAAAACTAGGCGAACAAGCCACCCACAAAGCATAGAGAACAAGAAAACTAAAGAGGAACAACTCAAGAACCAGAGCTTGAACCTAACAACTTTTTCGTCGAAGGCTCATAAAAAATAGAGGCTTTCTTAGAATTACACTTCTTTCTATGTTGTACAATAGTCGAAGAAGAAGCAGTTCACTGAGGTTTGAATCTTTTAGGTGAGAAGGTGGAGAAGCCCCTTCTGAAGACCTAACAAGTGGAGCAACAAGAAAATTAGGTGGAACGTCCAAATCCAAGAGCAGAGAAACCAAAACCATGGTATACATATTTTTCTAGAATAGGCGTAGCAGGGGCCTCATGGGAGGTAACACACACAACAATAGGAGTAGCTTTATCTAGAATTTGAGTAGTAAGATCCATAGGAGGGTAGGATTATAAAAAACAATCACTTTCTTGTGAGAAAGAGGAGAAGGAGGCCTAGAATCTTCACTATCTAAAGAAGAGGAATCATCAAGGAAGACAATAAGATGGTCCTTGAGGGAATTCTTCCACCAAGTAGAGGAAGAAGTAGGACAAGAGCCATAAGAATAGTCATGAGCCAAGTGTCTAGTAGCAAAATAGTGTCTGTAGTGAAATGGTATTCCTTCGTAATCCACAAGCTAAGACTAAGACAAGTCATTAACTTGACATACAACCTCACCTAGTAGTGTCTAAGACAAATCAATCTCCACCAAGATTCGAGCATAGGAAGTGTGAATAAAGTTATTTGAAGCCTCATCCACTTTCAAAAACCTACCAAGAGCATTACCTATGTGTTGAAGAGAAAAGGTGCCCTAGAGTTATGTAAGGGGGGATAAGGCAATCTCACCCAAACAGGCATAATATCAATGGGTTGTTTCAAAGGGTTGAAGGAGTGAACCTAAGGCCTCAAAGATAGGGGATGAGAATCCCAAAACCATAGACCATGATCTAAAATTGCTTGCCTATCCTCAATAGAATCAAAGACAACAAAAATGACTCTGGAAAAAGGATAAATCTCAATCCTACCTCCCACTAAGGGTTTCCAATGCTTCATGATCTAGAGGTTTAGATCTGAGAGAGGCCAAAAATGATAGAATCTATAGATTAGTCTCACTTTGGAGAAAAAACCAATCCTAATTAAAACCTCCAATGCAAGGGACATAACGGGAGCAACAATGACACACTTCAGTAGGTGCATAGAGCTCACCCCCACATCATCAGACCTCACAACATCAATAATAGACTTAGTGCCCCAAAAAGGAATAGTTAGAGAGCCCACGACCTTACTTGTAACACGAGAAACTTTTGAAGCCACCACCATAGGTTGGAACAATGGAGTGGAAAAATCAACAACCAATTCACATTTTGGTGAGACAATCTGCTATGCAGGAGAGAAAGAGACATGGGAGCTGCTAGAGAGTTATTTGAAATCAATGTTCAAAAATGCAGATGGGCAGGAGAGAATGCATTCCATCATGAGATGAAATTGTTAGCCACATGAAATATTTGGTTGTTGTGTGGCAAACTATGTCAGTGATCCTAGTTATAGGAAACCTAACACATATCATGTCTTCAAAATAAATGATGTAGGTGCCATATCATTGATGGAGTAATACTTGAAAATAGAACTTTCTATGGAGATTTCATCAATATTTTCAATACAAGAATAGCTCTAGAAGCATCAATGTGACAAAAAATAGTGGAATATTTTTTTATCTAAGTACTAGTAAAAATACAACCTTATTATATGATGATCAACTATTAGATCTCTATAACTTGACATAATAGTGCAGTACATGTTGGTGGATCCCACTTGACATTTGTATGATCTTATTAGTTAATTTTTAACTAATGCAATGCGGTTGCTCCTAATAATTCTTAAAAATAATGGTGATAATATTATTTTAGGATTGTATGATCCATCTAATCTACCACCACTAATTTTATCCAATGGCTCATAAGATGAAGGATCCTTGTATTATAGATCTCCTTAGCAATTCTCTATTATAACATAATTTCCATATCCATTTCCCCTCCACAACATCCACGGGATATCCTTTAGCTATAAAAGAGTTTGGGAAAGGATCTAACATATTTTAAATTTAAAAATTACTAATATGTATCTATTTAGTATTTATAGATCTAGTGGACTTCTATCCTATGTAGTGCAAAATAGGAAAATTCACCTTCCTAGAGCTACATAGTATGGTATTATGTAGTGAATCTCATTGATCATGTACCCTTGGGCCCCATAATTAATTTTAACCATAAAAAAGAAACAAAAAGGCATGTCAAATTCATAAATTTATCCTTCTTTTCTCCCCTTGATATTTATAATTCTTATTTTTGGGGGAAAATCACTATAAGTCGAGGATTTTGGTTATATATAATGGCATGCATGCCTCATAATTAGAGAGATATTGTTTGATACAAAAAGATTTTGAGTCTATTGTATGGAGTTAGTTTCATTCTTCTCATAGTTATATAGGGGAACCTATATGCATGTTTCTAGAATTGAGTGTATGCATTCTATGTAATGGTAAATCTATTTCATAAGTATTAATACAAGAATTTTTTATTCTAGAAATTATGATTCTCTTCAATTCTTGTGAGTTAGTTGTTATGTGCATTAAGTATTATTGTTTTGTCGATTATTATATCATGAGTTGCAAAGCTATACTTTGATTGTGAATGCATATTCCAATCATGAGCCTTTATTTGTGTTATTTTCTTACTACTTGATATATATCCCTTTTCAACCCTACATAACTTTAGACTTGGCTTATGATAGATCATAAGAAGCCAAACTTTGAATCTCATAGACTAACTTGTTGGATCATCCCACATTTGGAACCTAATTTTCATGTTTTTTGTCCTACTTGGTGTATTTATCCTAAACAAGACATTTAGATTGATCAATAGTTCCCTTGCCAAACTTAGTTACATAGTCAATCTAATTTCTAATTATTTATGCACTTGAATAACCAATTATTACTAACTTCTAACAAAAAATTAATTGAAGAAGTTGGGATTGTACCCAAGATGAATTCATGAATTTATAAGTTAAATACTCTTAAATGAGGGTGAAATTATGTCCTAAATAAATTTAATAAAGTTAATACCCTTCAATATTTTACACTAATTATTTCATAATTCACCCAAAAATAAATATAATTATTATAATAATATTCAATATTTATAACATAATCAAAATATGTTAACATAGGCATGCATATCCATAACCTAGTGAACAAGAATTAAACATTTAATTATTACTAACTATTATATCAAAAGATTAAAGTGCAATTTATCATCCAAATTTGCCCCTTCTCCAAAAAGAAAAAGTTTAAAGAAGAAGGTAATCATAGAAGAATAATGATGTACTAATACACACTATGTTATGTAAGTGATAAATTAGAACTTGAGCAACTATCAATTACAAGTGTAAAAGTGGATTTTAGTAGTTGGTTTACAACAAAGAAGCTTTTAGGTGGAAATAATTATGTCAAAACGCATTTTGCAATGGCAAGGGTCTTATGTCTATTAAAAACAAAATCAAAACTTATATTTAAAAATTAAAAATTATAAACTAAAATATAATAATATCATAAAATATATAAATATTAAATAAATAAAATAATATTTTAATTATATTTTGTAAATAATAAAAAATATTATAAATTGATTTTATTTAAAAAATATATTTATCACTGCAGATAAAACTATTAATTTTTTTATAAATATTTAAAATTTTAAAAAATTAAAAGAAATAATTAATATAAAACCAAACATTTAGAAAGTTATAAATATACATATATAATACCAATAATAAATTGAAACTCAATGCCTAGTGTAAAAAACGTTCTGAAAACAAAGGAAACGTCTCTAACACGACATCAGTGTGAAATTGTGAATTGCTTTGAAACGCCACTCACGTCCGAAGATAACTCAAAATCTCAAAGCCTAGTTCAATAAATTCAACAAAATGCACAGTGAGAACAAAGCTAAAATGGCCTTAGCGTTTCTACCATAGCAGCGGACTGGAATTTCGAGTCACACAACTCGCGGACCAAGATGAAGATGGCTGAGAGCAGATAACGTAGAAATTCTGTTCCAAAATATTGCTTGTCCCGAATTTCATGTGAAAATATTGTACGAGTCGGTGTATATACATTCCAAGATGAGTCAAGTCAATGTAATAATCCACAAAATTTGCGTGCCTTTTTGAATGCCAGAAATAAAATAAAATATAAGGTAAACAAACGACAGAGTGCGTTGCTCTGACTTACGTTATTCTTGTCCAGTCAATGTAGGCGGCTCTTGATGTTTTGTCTATTAAAGCCGCCTTCACTTTCCTCATTTCCCCATCTTGTTTCATTTGCAATGGCAAACTCTAACAATTTTCTGCACATTCTTCTTCTCATAAGCGCGGTGCTCATTTTGTTTGCAATCCCTTCCGAGTCGCAGAAGAATGGATGTGGACAGAGCTGTAAAACACTGAACGATTGCCCCGTGTTAATTTATGTAGCTTGGACAGGTGTCTCCATTGTCTAGAAGTGTCATTTAATTATTTAATTATTTTCTAGAAACCTCCAGAAAAGGGCTGAGTTGTCTAGATAATTATGTAATTAAATAAATTGATTCTCCTAGAGACTTCTAGAATCCAGTTAGTTAGGGTTTTTAGAGTCTATTTAATCTTAGCCATTGATTGAGATTAAATCATGGCCATTGGTTTTCCAATGAGAAAAGTATAAAAGGGGATCAATGGGCAATTGGAGAACACAACAACAAGTAGACTTGCAGTGATAGCAAGTAGAGATACTTGAGAAAGACTTGCAGTGTTAGCAAGTAGTAAATTTGCAGTGAGAGCAAATAGTCTTGCAGTGTTAGCAAGATAGCGTTGGGGATAGCAGCTGTGGAATTTCAGCAGGAGAAATTGAGGGAAGAATTTCCGGAGAAGAATATTGCCGGAGCTCTGCCAGTAAGAGGCAAGCAGTTTTGTATTCCTTAATTTGCTGAAGTTTAATATAATTCCTCATCTGCAGTAGTGGTTTTCCCTTCGGGGTTTTTCCACGGACAATTTGTCCAAAAATATTGTGTTCATTATTGTGAATGTTTTCTTCTCTATTCTTGTGAGTTTTATTGGTGAAGTTGCAGTTGTGTTATTTTTCGATATTTGCTGAGAATTAATTTTTCAGAGTCAAATAATCTATGTATTAGATAGGAGATTAATAATCAGTAACTGCAATAGAATTTTCACATGGTATCAGAGCTGATCTGAGGGCAGATAAGGCTTAACAAAGGAAGGAAAGATCCTGCCTCTTCAGAATTATTATTATTTGTTTTCTTTTATCTTTTGAGATGGCCTCAGCAGGTTTAAGAGATCAGGACAGATTGGATGGAGCCTCAAATTTTGGTGTCTGGAAAGCCAGAATTTCTTTGTTGCTGGAAGAGAATGGGATCAAGGAATATGTGACCAGTGTTGTACCTGTACCTACAGATCCAGCACAGCTCTTAGCATATAAGAAGGAAGATGCCAAGGCGAGGAGGATGATTCTTGATGGTGTCAAGGATCATATTGTTCCACATGTCGCAGAGTTAGATACAGCGAAGAAGATGTGGGATGCCATTCTGAATCTGTACCAGAATGCTACCACTAATCGGAAGCTGATTCTCAGAGAAAAGTTGAGGACTACTCGGATGAACAAGGGAGAGGACGTGACAAGTTACCTCACCAGACTCAGACTTGTCAAGGATGAGTTGGCTGCTGTTGGAGATAATCTAGGTGATGACGAGCTAGTGCGGATAGCCCTAAATGGGTTTACTAAGCAGTGGGATGTCTTTGTTCAAGTTATTAATGGACGAGACACCTTGCCAAGTTGGGATCGACTTTGGAGTGACTTCACTCAAGAGGAGCTTAGACTAAGTCTTGTCAGTGGTACCAGTAGCAAGAGTCAGCAAAGTGAGGCGGAACAGGAGAACGTTGCCCTTGCAGGAAAAGGGAAAGCAAAGAAGGGGTCTAGTAAAGGATCAAATCCACAAGGTGAGAAGAAGAAGGACTTATCTAAAGTCAAGTGCTATGGCTGTCACGAGTTTGGCCACTATGTCAGCGATTGCCCGCAAAGGAAGAAAGGCAAGAAGCAGACAGCAGCTTCAGCAAGTGCAGATGAGCTCTCTAGTAGAATGGAGGATGAGTTCGCTCTCATAGCTTGTATGGCTAGCTCAACCTCACAGGGTGTTTGGTATATAGATAGTGGGGCGTCATTTCATATGACAGGAGTTAGAGAGTACTTCTCCAGCTATAAGGAGGAGGACATCAGAATGCAGATTTCTATGGGGAACATGTCCAAGCTCAATCCAGTTGGGAAAGGGACTGTTCTATTTCAGAGGGAGAATGGTAAGCGGATTCCCATTCATGATGTGTTGCATGTGCCAGGCTTAGGTATGAATTTGATTTCCATATCTGTCCTTCAGGATAAAGGTTACAATGTACTCTTTAGAGGGGTAAGTGTGTTAATTAAGCACAAGGATTGGAAATCACCCATAGCTATTGGAGTTAGGAGCGGCCGGCTTTACAGGTTGCAGTTTGATACTCATAAGGCACTGATGAGCAGCAGTAATTCTAGAGATCAAGGAGAGCTATGGCATAGGAGGATGGGCCATATACATCATGGAGCACTTAAATTGCTTCGTGAGACAGTGACAGGTGTTTCTGAGGTGAGCACAGAGCATGATGATGTATGTAAGGGATGTGTGTTGGGGAAGTTTGCGAAAGCAACTTTTCCAAGGAGTGACACTAGATCCAAGGGTGTTCTTGATCTAGTACATTCAGACATATGTGGACCAATGTCACGAAGTCTCTCAAAGGATATGAGTACTTTGTTACTTTTATTGATGATTTCTCCAGGAAGACCTGGATATACTTCTTGAAGACCAAGGATGAGGTTTTCGCCTTCCAAGAGTTCAAAGCTCTTGTGGAGAATTCGGCTGGAGGAAGATAAAGGTTCTTCGGTCGACAATGGAGGCGAAGTACAAAGGGAAAGAGTTCCAGGAGTTCTGTACTGTGGAAGGAATCAAGAGAGAGTGGATCGTTCCTTACAACCCACAGAATGGGGTTGCTGAGAGGAAGAATCGGTCTATATCAGAGGCGGCAAGGGCTATGCTGTATGACCAGGATATGCCACGTTACTTATGGGCAGAGGCATGCAGTACAGCAGTGTACATACAAAACAGGGTTCCACATAAGGTATTAGGCAAGATGACACCAGAGGAGGCGTTCTCAGGGAAGAAGCCAGATGTTAGCCACTTCAGGATATTTGGGAGTTTGGCATATTGTCACATTCCAGGTGCGACACGTTCCAAGTTAGATCAGACTGCAGAGAGAGGGTACTTTGTGGGGTACAGTGAAACCTCAAAGGCATATCGGATATTTATTCCAGGGACCAAGAGGACTATAGTTAGGCGTGATGTCAAGTTCATGGAGGACAAGGCATTTAGGAGGTCCAGAGATTTGCCAGCAGATGATCAGAGTGAGCAGTTAGTGGAAGCTCCAAGGATCGTTCAACCAGATCAAGGACAGCGAAGCTCGAGTACAGTTACTAGTACATGCACAAGCTCAGGTGCTGAGAATTCGCAGAGTATGGAGCAGCAGATGCAGCAGATCCAAGAGATGCATCAGGGTGATATGGAGGTTGATACTTCATCCTCTACAGTTGGTAGCAAGAACCAACAGTCACAAAGGGATACTCAGGAGTTTGTGGGAGCTCCTAGGATGAGTAGTAGACAGCGGAGACAACCAGCCAGGTATGATGACTATATGGCATTAGTTAGTCAGTTGGTAGATAGTGAGCCTTCTAGCTATCAGGAGGCCGCACAGCAGAAAGTGTGGCAAGATGCAATGGTTGAGGAGTATACCTCAATAGTGCAGAACGATGTGTGGGAGGTTGTGCCTAGACCAACAGATAGGGCAGTGGTTGGATCACGCTGGATCTATAAGATCAAGCATGGTGCAGATGGTAGCATCGAGAAATACACGGCAAAACATGTGTTGCAAGTATTTGCGTGGTACAATCGAGTATGGAATCAAATATACTCGAGGTGATGGTATCAGGTTGATAGGCTATACTGACGCAGATTGGGCAGGCAGTACAACAGACAGGAAAATCACTTCAGGTGTTGCTTTAGCTTGGGATCAGGAGTTGTCTCTTGGTACAGAGGAAGCAGAAGTCTGTGGCTTTGAGCCCTGCAGAGGCAATACATAGCAGCTAGCATGGCGACGTGTGAGGCGATATGGCTTCGGAAGTTGCTGGTGGCCTTGTTTGGTCAGAGGGTTGAGACTACGGTGATACATTGCGACAATCAGAGTTGCATCAAGTTGACTGAGAATCCGGTGTTTCATGATAGGTCTAAGCATATAGACATCAGATATCATTTCATCAGAGATTGTGTACAGCGCGGGATTGTTCAGCTACAGTATATACCTACAGATCAGCAGGTAGCAGACATTTTGACCAAGGCATTGGGGAAGGCGAAATTCATCTTCTTCAGAGATAAGTTGGGTGTCATGCAGAACACCTTCCTCGCTAAGAGGGAGTGTTAATTTATGTAGCTTGGACAGGTGTCTCCATTGTCTAGAAGTGTCATTTAATTATTTAATTATTTTCTAGAAACCTCCAGAAAAGGGCTGAGTTGTCTAGATAATTATGTAATTAAATAAATTGATTCTCCTAGAGACTTCTAGAATCCAGTTAGTTAGGGTTTTTAGAGTCTATTTAATCTTAGCCATTGATTGAGATTAAATCATGGCCATTGGTTTTCCAATGAGAAAAGTATAAAAGGGGATCAATGGGCAATTGGAGAACACAACAAGAAGTAGACTTGCAGTGATAGCAAGTAGAGATACTTGAGAAAGACTTGCAGTGTTAGCAAGTAGTAAATTTGTAGTGAGAGCAAATAGTCTTGCAGTGTTAGCAAGGGCGCAGTGATAGCGTTGGGGATAGCAGCTGGGGAATTTCAGTAGGAGAAATTGAGGGAAGAATTTCCGGAGAAGAATATTGCCGGAGCTCTGCCAGTAAGAGGCAAGCAGTTTTTGTATTCCTTAATTTGCTGAAGTTTAATATAATTCCTCATCTGCAGTAGTGGTTTTCCCTTCGGAGTTTTTCCACGGACAATTTGTCCAAAAATATTTTGTTCATTATTGTGAATGTTTTCTTCTCTATTCTTGTGAATTTTTATTGGTGAAGTTGCAGTTGTGTTATTTTTCGATATTTGCTGAGAATTAATTTTCAGAGTCAAATAATCTATGTATTAGATAGGAGATTAATAATCAGTAACTGCAATAGAATTTTCACACCCCGGTCAATTGATTTGCACAAGTGGCAAGTGCACGGATGATCCGGACGTAGGCACTCATATTTGTTCCAGCGGAGGCGGTGGTGGCGGCGGCAGTTGCAAGTCGAGTGGACGGCTGCCAGGAAGAAACCCGCCTTCTCAAGGCGCTTGCAACACCGCCACTGGAGCGGAGTGCTGTACTGCCTCTAAGAGCTACCCCAAGTACGACTGCTCTCCTGCCGTCTCCTCTGCCACTCCTGCCATTCTTACGCTCAACGATTTCACAGAGGGCGGAGACGGAGGCGGGGCTTCGAGCTGCGAAGGAAAGTATTACAGCAACTCGGAGAAGGTGGTGGCGCTTTCCACCGGGTGGTTCGACAGCAGAAGCCGGTGCTCCAAGATGATTCGGATCTCTGCCAATGGGAAAAGCGTGGTGGCGCGAGTGGTGGACGAGTGCGATTCAAGGAATGGATGCGATGAGGAGCACGGTTATCAACCGCCGTGCAGGAATAATATCGTGGATGCGTCTGTTGCAGTGTGGAATGCATTGGGTGTGCCCAAAAATCGCCAGGGAGATGATTTCTCCGTCACCTGGTCCATGGCTTAAATCCACTTGAACCCTTATCTATAAACAACGGCCGGTATGGAATTATATTTCCTTACAGGGAAAACGGCTGGTTGTTAAATAATGCATGATAATAAAGCAAATAGCACTTCTTTTGGCGTTATCTGAACTTCTTTTCACTGCTTTCTCTTTCATGTTCTTGCAGTGGAGTTGTGACCGAATATAATCCATTTTAATTAAATTTACCAATGGAATTAGAGATGCATGCTTGCACAAATAAAGTTTCAAAAGACATCACACAAAAGGATCTTCTTTACACATCCACCTCCATTTAAAAATGTCCCACATGCATCAAGAAAAAGATCCTTATAGAAGCTTTGCAAAGTTTTACTTTGCTCTCACGTTAATTAATATTTAAAGCAAGAAGTCAACAAATGTGACTTGAAGTGTCGTGAAATAGACTCGTGAACACCCTAAACACACATTCTAGTTAGCTATGTCAACACCTAATTGTAGAGTGGTCCTTGTTTGATTACACCTTATTATCGCTCATTTAAAAAATCAATTGATTTGATAGGTTATACTTAAGTTATATCTATTAAAAAAATACGATGAACAATCTTAATAGTTTAGAAAAGCTTATATTTATATCAATCATATTGCAATTCTAACGCAAGCGACCTTAACATTTTGAAGTTGAGTAGGATCTCCCTCGATTTAGGTAGAAATCATATCAATAGACTATGAAATATAAAATCAAATTACATCATTAAAGAAAATCTTTCAAGGTAATAAAATTAGTGCATCATCTTGTAAGTCAATTGTAAGTACTCTTCTCTATTAATTCTATCATTGATACAATATTGGAGAGGTAGTTTGTGTATATAGAGTTATGTAGCTCACAAATTTCACAAAGTATAGTAGTAGTCGTGTCTTCTTTGTTCCTTTGGAGAGTAAGGATCTAAGTATAGATAATGGGGAAGTCATGAACACTTGGCTATAAGAAGAACCAAAACTAACATCCCAAAAATTATATGGGTTCAGTAAGGTGTTCATTATACATAGGCACCCTAAAAGCATGTCACAATTTATTGTAGAAGAGGAATCACACAACAAACTTCAAAAGATGAAGCAAAGGATATTTTTAATCTTATTGTTTAGAATACAAGATACCTCAACCACATGTCAAGAGGTATCTTGCATATTAAGCTACCCCATTATTCATGAGGTGGACATCTAAATCAGTACTTGGAAGACATGGAAAAACCTTCTACACGAAGGACCTACAAATTACAACATTACAAGATATATTGGTATGCAATATTGCATGTTGGTGGAAATCCCATTAGGATAACATCCCTTGGCACCAAAAATTAAAAATATTTATTAGAACAAGGTACATACAAGAAGGAGAATACACCATAATATCAAAGTTCCAAGGATCAATACCACCTAAAGATCATATGGAGACATGTATAATAGCTTTGAAAGGAAGGAGAGAATGTGATGCTAAGTTATACATATAATTGTTTCATTGGACCTTAATTCTAGTAGTAAGAACCTAGTACATTAACTAGGAGAGAAGGGAAAAAACAAAGAACTATGGGAAACTCCAACAAGACTTTACTCATACTTTCTCTTTTTATGATGATGATGAAAGGATTCATAACATACTATTGTGGATGAAAGAGATTATCTTTAAGCCAATGGAGGAAAAAATACCAAGATGAACCAACACATTCCACTACCTCCAAAGGCGGAAGGAGTTTGGAGGCTAATTGAATGGATGAAAAAAGAAACACAACTTCCAAGAAAGAGATACTACACATCACACTAGGAGGATGAAGGGAAAGAAACAAAACTAGATATCCAAGTGGAAGAAGAAGAAGAAGAAGAAGAAGAAAGGGAAACAAAAATCCATGATAATTCAAAGGGTGAGAACTCTAATCAACCTTTAAAAATCAGGAGGAAAACATATCGTGAGTAGAAAATCTCAATCTAGCAATTTAATTGGAAATTATTGGGATGAGAAAATTGTAGCAAAGGCACCTAGAATTTTTCCTGAGAACAAATATCTATCTTCTTGGACATTCACTAGCCTAGAGGGAATTAAGGAAGAAGTAGAAGTGATGAAAAATCAACTCAAGGAAGGAGCCAACCCACAAAAGAAACAACCTTATAGGCTTAACCCTAACATGAAAAAGAAGGTATAAAAAAAAAGATAAAATGTTAGCAATAGGGATAATCCACCTTGTTGAAGAAATAGAATGGATCAGTCTTATGGTGGTGCAAAATAAGAAAATAAGGGAAATACTTGGACATGTGTCGACTTCTACAAACTCAATAAAGCATGTATCCACGGTCCATCAACAACCCCATTTAGATAGGAGATATTAGAATTAGTGATGGGGAGAGAAATGTATTCCTTCATCGATAGATTTTCTAGTAACCATAAGTGAAAATCAAGGAGGAAGATCAACCTAAGACTATTTCCACCACTAAAATAGGATCATTCAAGTATATTATAATTCCCTTCAAATTAAAGAATTCCCATGTTGTATTTAGCCACATAATGATAAGTTCCTTTAATGATTTCATACATCATTTTCTAGAAGTATACTTGGATGATTGGATAGTATACAAATTGGTGAAGGACCATATACAAACACTCCGGAAAATTTTAGAAAGATGTAGGATCTTAAAAATATCCTTAAATATAAATAAATGCTTCTCTTATAGTATCATTTTCTACACTTATTGGACACATCATTTGTAAGGAAGGCTTTATGGTAGACCCCATGAGGTTAGCACTCATCATGACTGTTACACCCCAATTGTGTAATTACTATTTACTATTACTACACAGGGTAAATATGAATGTAAAGTGAATTCTAGAGATGAATAAATTGTGCTTGTACCTTGTTATCATTTGATGTTATCTCATGGAAAAGTATTGCATTTATGTGAATGGATGGTTATTGAATTATTATTCTAACTTTGAAGATATTTTACGTATATTGCATATGTTGTGAACAATTGACTGTCGTGTGCATGTGTTAGTGGATGCAAGTATATGTTCCATTCCTCCAGGAAGAGGGGAAGTATCACTTAGGAGAAGATCTTGGTCAGGTAACCAGTAACATAAAATATCTGAGCATACACACACCATATATAATGATTAAGTTAAGTCAGTTGTGGGAAGTTGGTAAGTCATCCTTAGTTGATATGTTTGCATTGATAGAGTCTTGTTTACTACTTCATTCATTATTGGGTGATGTTTATCTAATTGAGCTTTGGAGATCTTTCTTGTACTATGAATTATATTGATAAGTGGGACGTACGTGGAGTAAGTGTATATATATATATGCACATACATGTCGATGGGATCTAACATGTATATGCACATGTATAGATGTACTACACGTAAATACTTATCAATATGATGGTGATTATGAATGGCTATATGTGAATAGAATGTTCATCTAATATATATATATATATATATTTGTATGTATGTATGTATGTATGTATGTATGTATGTATGGTGTATACACGTATCCATATGTATATGTGTATCGATACATGTGTACGTTGGCAAATGAATACGTGCATATGGATGCATTGATATAGATATACCTACATATATGTGTACATAGAGGCATATACTTTTATACATATGTATATATGCATACATTTGATATATTGTGTTTATTATATGCAAATGCTATCTTGCTTGTACTCATATATATATATATCAAATGTAGACTTGTCTAAATAATTGTATAAATATTTACATTGATGGCTTATGATATATATATATATATAAATATATATTAAAATTATATATGTATATATATATATATAAATATATATTAACATTATATATGTATATATATATATAAATATATATTAACATTATATATGTATATATATATATATAAATATATGATAGTATATATATATATATATGTATGTATGTATGTATGTATGTATATGATATATTATATATATAATATATATTTAAATGTATTATATATATTATTTATTGACTATCATTTACTTTAATAGAAGTCAATTTATAAGGTCTAATTATAGTCGATAATAGCTATGATATTAAAGGCCGAAGTAGTCATTAATGACTATGATATTGGAGGCCAAATGAATGTTTCTTATGACTATTTTGTGAAGCCAATTCTCACTCATATTGTCACACGATATGAAGCATTTGTATTGCATTTGGTGTTTCTTTCATGGGTTGATGCAAAGCATGGACTTAGTCGATGCCTATGATAAAGATTAACTTTGACTTGGTAAACATATCTTCCATGTTTAAAACATCAGTTGATGAATTTGTCAAATGCATTGAATACCTTAGTCGACTCATCTACAAACCAAGTTGATAGTGCTTGGTGTTATGAATTGGTAGTTGACTATTTCTTAATGGCAAGGAAAACCATGTTGACAATAGGGAGTGTGGATGGATTTTGCACCACCTCTGGAAACCCAATTGTTGTAGATATCTATTGCATGAGATAATTCGAATTGAGCATATGCATATTTCAATAAGTCTCTAATTGATGTCAATACTACAAGTTGATCTGTAGATGATTTTGCTGAGTATGATCTTTTTTGATCGCCACCTTTTTTCTAAGTTTCATGTGTTGCTTTGCATGGAGTTTTTTGTCCATTATCGTGCCTAAACTATAGGCTAAGAATTTACCAAGCTGCTCTATAAATAGTAGAGCCATTTCATTTGAAGGGATGCATCTTTTCCTTTCTCTTGTACAAGTCTTTATACTGCATTATTTCCTGCTATGTTTTTATTGTGAGAAAGAGAGAAAGAACTCTATATATTTTTGAGATAGTTGTTACTTGAGTGAAGTGAACTATCAACTTGAGATTTAGAGATCATTGTGGCATTCTAGTGAAGCTTTTATGATCAAGCTTGTTTTTCTTGGAAAAGTTTGCAACATTGTTGACAAATATTTGGATAAGCGATAACAGGCATGAGGACCTTCTTCTTTGTTATTTTACTTATGAATGATGTGTTTTCCATGTATGCTTGAGTTATCTTTTCCATTATGTGCATTTAGAGAAATTAGAATGTCTTTGAAAAAGGAAATTAAAGCTTTTATACTATTTTCATGATGTGCTTAAGTACTCCATAATAGGAGTTTGATGATTTTCATAGGTATTATGTACTAGGTATGATTGAACATATGGGGCACATGTGATACACTTAGTTAAGTTATTGATTTAACTAGACTAGCTTGTATTTACTTCTAGGATAGTTAATCCAATATGAGAGGGATCTTGTGTACTTACTTAAGTAGGTTATTCCAAGTAGATTAAAATGGTGATAGGTTATCTCTAGGATGATAGATTATCTATTGAAGGAAATATCTATGCGTAGTTTAAGAAGGCCTTAAGTCAAATTGGACTTGAGTAGTGTATGTGATAAATGACCCTCAGTATAAATTTTGAATGAAAAACTTTGGCCAAAGTAGTGTGATGACCTATGGCTCCATTGTCAGTTCACCATGATCTAGTATTACATACTAGTTTGAGATTGTGGGATTATAAAGTTCTAGTTATGTAGGACACAACACTATTCTTAGTTGGTTGTCGTTATCAGTTACTGTATCAATCTCTTCATGAAAGGGAAGGGCCTTCTATCGAATGATAGATGTGTGGGGGACCACATTAAGAGTCCATGGTTGGCCAAAAAGCACTTGAGTGATGCTTCTCCTCCACAATAGGTGACAGAAGAACCAAGATTTTAAAGGAAGGATCCTAGACTGTCTTGCAACTATTTGTTCCAATGCTCATTGAGCTATGTATGCAAATGTATGCATTCTTGTATTGATGTAACTTTTGAAGTATTGTAATGAAATGGAATCCTAGTTGTAAATATGTATTGCATCTTTGATTGTATATTCTCAATAAAGAAAAGAAAATAAATTATTCCAAAGGCTTGTTACATAGTTTATTTACTCGAAAGGTGAAAAATTAGAATTTTTTAGGGTATGTGCAAGATCATGACGGGCCAAAAAGTGGCGATATGATGGGTATGTGGCTGACGAATTTTTTTAACCCAAAATTGATGAAATGAAAAGGGTTTTTAAAGGAGTTTCTCAGCTTTCCACCAATATAAATTATGCTTTACTTTGAATTTAATAAATAATTATTATTCATTTTATATTTGAATTATGACTAAAGTCCTGATTGATAGGTTGATTGAAAAACATCTATAGCTTTCAAACACGATCACACTTTTTAAATCCGAAACATGTGTCACATTCTATGCTTCGCATACTATAGGATTAAAAGAAAAAAAATGAATTTCATGAATTTTTGACCAAGTTAAGGTGGTCAGACATATGAGTTTTTTATATTTTTTAAAAGTTGTAATAAAAAAATTCATAATTAATTATTTAGTTGGAAAAAAATTACAAAAAATATGCATCACATCCAGACATGAGTACCTCTACTTATATATCTAAAATATTATAAAAAAATATTATCATTTTATTGTGGTTAGGGTGGTCAGACAGATGCCTACTTCTTATTTTTCCTTGAAATTTAAGGACTACTGCATTGAAATTTCAAATTTTCACCAAATAGATTTTTGTTTTTTTTAAATAAACCTAGTAGTTTAGAAACTACATTCAATTTTCTATAGATTATATTCTTGCATATTTTTGAAATAATATAGATAACTTTTTCAAAATTTTATGTCAAGTTGCCTAACTCTGATTTTTTTGAATTTTTTGCCACTTAAGGGCCTGCTTTTTCCATGATGATCCTGCACATACCCTTTAATTTATTGAAGGGTTAGTATTTTACACGTGGTATCAGATCTACCAGGTTTATCTTTATAAACTATGAGCTCATGATTCTTTCCATCCAACATTATCTAATGTTGTGAATTCTAGTGCTATGATGGTGTGTCTTAGATTAATGGCTTGAAAGTCAGTAATCAGAAACGAGCGCTACCTCAAGGCCAAGAAGGAAAGGGAAGTCACTATTAGAACAATCGAGGGAACTAACTATGACAATGTCATCTAGTTGAGTGGCATCAAAACCTTTAGTCATACACTCTATCAAATAGGCAATGTGAAGAGAAATATGAAGATGGAGGCTATGTATAACTACCTACCAACCATCTCAATAGAAAAATTTGAGTCATTAGGTACCGCTTTCCAAGGATATACCCTTAGAAGGAATTGTTAGTTTGACATTCATCTTTAAGGACCCTAGAGTTCTTCCATTGGCTGAAATAATAGTAATTTCTTTGAGTAATGAGTTTGAGGGATATGTAGCACGGACACCGCTATACGAGAAATGGTCTCATGAACAAATGTCTGCTAAAAGGGTAGACTACATTATTGATGAACACCATATTGAAATTGCTTCTCATAACTATGAATTAGATGGTGAATTTGAAGGCCATTCTCCTTTTTGGGATAAGTATGAACAAATGAGGGATGAACATAAAGATAGGGAACAACAACTATCCCAGTCTATAGGTTATACTCCTTTAAGTTATGTGTTAGAGAGTGAATTTGAAGGATACTCTCCACTCGACTATCTAAATAGTCACTCAATGTAATCAAAGGGATATTGAAATTCCCATGAAATGAATAAAATTATGTGTTTATCAAAAAGAGTGTGTGCTTAATCTTATGTGGAATTCTTTATGTGTGTATGAATGCCAGTTTTAATGTTTTCCATAAGATAGTTGATAACATAATTTAGTCTAATATGGATAAACATTCAAGTAAAAAGTGATCTCGTAAGGATGGTGAGGACATGAACTAACCCTAGTGGAAATCAAGAGGTTGGACAAGGAGCTATTGAAGTTGAGGCTAGACTTGACCAAATCTTGGCAAGGTTGGCTAATCTTAAACAAGAAAGAGTTAAGGATAGGGTAGAGAATGATGCTCCCATTAATGAGAAAGAGTAGGAAAACTCTTCTCATGGACATGAAGAAACCCATGATCATGAAAGGAAAGGAATAAGAAGCTTGTGGCTTCCAAACTTTCCAAGGACATGAATATTATTCCACCCAAGTTTGATGATAGTGTTGGAGGAAATGAAGTTGAAGTGTGGCTTGTCCAAATGGAAAAGTATTTTGAAATATGAAACTATGATGAGGTTACTGAAGTTGTGTGGGGTGCATATCAGTTAGCAAGAGAAGCCTCTAATTGGTGGATGAACAAGAAGTTGGAACTTAGTATTGACTCATGGAAATTAACATGGGGGAAATTTGTATAGAATTTTTCGTAAGAGATGGTTGCCACAACTATACTATGACCAAAAATTCTCAGATTTCTAGGGGTTAAAATTGTTGGAAATAGGATTCCATTTAATTGCAAATCCTAAACATTAATTATTTCATGTATCTCCTAGATTCTTAGAATGTGTTCAACAACACTAAGATTAGGATGAGATTAATATTTGATGAAATAATCATGATTATTGAAATTTTTAATTAATTATAAATGTAAGAAGCATACATGAGGGTATCCATAGTGAGTTCCTAAATAATAGGGACACATGGGACACTCACATGGTAAGGTGAAACTCACCTTGTGTCTAGTTAACTATACAGAGTAACAGTTAACACTTCTGAATGCATGTAAAGATCCTAGTAGTTAGGATTTGATGTTTGCATGCTTGAAGTTTAGTTAAGTTCAATTCAAATTAGTTCAGTTCAGTTCAGTTCAGTTCATAATCAGTTTAGTTTAGTTTAGTTTAGTTTAGTTCAGTTCAGTTCAGTTATCTTCAATTGCATGCAAGTGCATGTTGCATGCATGTTGGTTATTTTAAGTTGCATGTAGTTAGCTTTAGTTAACTTGTAATGCATGGCTAATAACATTGAGTTGTATGATAGATAACAGGGACTACCTCCAGTTAACAAGAGATGACCATTCTTTGGGAATGGTGTTGAGTAAATGTTTCAGTTAACTATAAAGCACTTGAAGCCAACTTGGGTGCCCAAGATGCTTTATTGGATTTACCTCTCATGCATGATAAGATACTCAGTTAAGTAGCTTTACTTAAGGGCGCCAACTTTGAGGAAGAGCTTTGGAATTATCACCGAAGTGAAGGATAAGTTGTAGCTTTAGTTTGGAACACCCAAATGCATGAAGCACATGTTGTAAGCTTTAGTCTTCACTGAATAACTCAACTTGAAGGAATATGGCATACCTTTTCAAGGGCTTGAACTTGTGCATTGTAATTATCACCATAATTTGGAGATTACAAGGTTGCATATTGTCTCTATATCTCATTCAAGTTGAATAGAGTTTTCATAATTGTTATTGTAGGTGTGAAGAAGATTGGTAAAGATAGAAGAAGCATTCTCAAGCAAGAATTGGAGCTATTGTAATTCAAAGATTGAATAATAGAATAATTCTTGGTGGAGTTTTTTCCTGAAAGGGTTTCTCCACGGTACATCTTGTCTAATCTTTCTAATATCCTGTCTAGTTCTTCTATCAACTTCTCTCTACATTCTACAACAGTAAAATGGATTAATCAGGATAATCACCCACAAATAATATATGTAACAAAGAAAAGACTTACTTAGATCAGAAATATTAAAGTTTCACAGAGTATTAAGCTAAGAAAACACCTCATTTTTCAACAGAAACAAGGTAACATGATGATCAACAGATATTGGGAGAAGTTTACCTGACTTCTGCACTATGTTCCCATATATCACAAAGATGAGTGCTTTCACATTAGAAAATTTATAATGGGACTTAAAAATTAGATCAGAGGTGAAGTGGATATGCATATTCTAGCAACAATGGATCTTGTATATGAGAAAGCAATTAAGCAAGAGAAAAAGCTTAGGGCTAATTCGACTTGTCAAGAAAGAAGAGAGCAAAAGAACAATGTGGAAGTTCTTGACAAGATAGTTCCAAAGAAGGTGGTACCTGTGCAAAATTTTCCAAGGAAAAAGGGAAAGAGGTTTCACAATGATGGAAAAGAGTCTAAAAGAGAGCATAAAAGGAATGACTCTAACATGGGAAATATCAATAAGGATAGTGAAAATGTCAACAAGTTTGGAGAAACCATACGGAAAAGAGGGTTGACTATAAGATGTTTTATATTTAAAGGGGATCACTATGCTAACGAGTTTCCCAATAAAAATTCTAGATCACAACCATATGGTAATCCATTACCCACCTAACAGGCAGTGTTTCAACAAAAGATACATGTAGCTGTGGATGATCATTAGGTAGAGTACTAAGTAACTCCAGATGAAATGCCAGGTATTTTGTTTGGATTACCTATTTATGTTCTTATTGATACTAGTGCAACTAAGAATTTCATTTCACCTAGAGTAGTTAAAAAATTATCTAAGAAGGCAGGATACATGACAATATCTTGCAATGTATATAGAGTATGCAAACCGGACAAGAGCAACGGTGGATCAATGTCTATTTGAGGCTAGGATAGAACTACCCAATTTTTCTATAGAAGTAAACCTTTATGTCACACTTCTAGGATCATATGACATTATCCTAGGCATGAAATGGTTGTGAAGACATAGGGCTAAAGTAGATTGCCATGCGAAAACTATAGAATTCTTAGATGATTTTGGAAATCAAGTAAAATTCCAAGGAATACCTAGAGAGGTTAGGATTTGACAAATCAAGGCAATGAAAATTATAAGAGATAAGAAGAAAAGGTGTAAAATATTTTCCATAAATATTGAAGAACTTGGAAAGGATAATGATCATGGACCTCCTACATATCTTGCAGGACATCCTAAGAATCCTATAATCCTTTACCCACCATCACACAATCAACAAACTCGTAACAAACCCAAACTTATCCTCTACCCACCTAAGAAAAATGTTTTACAACAACCGAGTCATAATACTATTGCTCACACATATCCCACAAGAAACAATCTGCAACCATCACAACCAACCCCAAGACCCTTACCTTTACCCAATCCCATATTTCCTAGAGATTATCGATTAAATTCACACATTAGGGAGTATGATCTTGTTGAACAACTTAAGAATACTCCTGCAAAGATATCCCTAAAGGATTTAATTCAAAATTCACCTAACTATCACACTATGCTTCAAACTACATTACAAAAAGTTCCTATCCCTTCTAATGTGCAGTTGAATGACATAGCAGCCCTATTTCAAGGATTGAATGCTAACATTGTTTTCCACCAAAGTGAACTCCCCCGTTTGGAAGTGCAAAAACAAAATGAAGCTTTCATAATCATATCTCAATACAAAAGAAAAGGGATCAAGCGAACCCTTGTTGACAATGGTTCAGGGGTTAATGTGTGTAGTGTGACCCTTTTGGATAGGCTTGGTGTTGATAAATCAAACATTCAATCTGCCTCTTTATCTATCAGTGGATTTGACAGTGTAGGAAAGAAAGCGCTTGGTGTGATCACTTTTACTAAATAAATAGTTGGAATGGCCACATTAGACACACCAATCCATGTTATGCCACATGATATTTCATATTATCTTATTTTAGGTAGACCATGGATTCATGCAATGAATGGGGTGCCTTCCACTCTTCATCATCACATGAAGTATATTTACAACAAAAAAGTGTACATACTTGAAGCTGACCTTGAACCAAATAGTTGCTTGAACATTGAGAAAAACAAACATAACCATTTAAACATATTGACACCATATACACAAGTCAAACCCATGCAAGACAAAGAAAAACACATTGAGGTAGTCACAAACCTCTTAGATGATGATTTGGATTCTTTAGATTTCACACCAACATTCATGGGAGAATACAAAATCATAAGAAAAGACTATGCACAGGGACACGTAAAATAAGTCATGTCAACACAAAACTCAGAAGACCCTTCCAACACATCCACCTCAACCAATTTAGAAAAAAATACAACATATTACACAAAAAAACATTGAAGGACTCAATAATGCACAACCAACCGATCCAAAAGCAATGAAAAATCTTTATGGAAAATATTATGAACTAATGAAACAACTTGGATATAGTGGAAAAGGATGTGGTGCTAATGAACAAGGTATCCAAAAACCTATAGAGCCTAATGCACAAGAAAAAATTCATGGCCTTGGTTCTTTTCTTTTGAAATAAATCACCAAGCCTTCACTTAACATCAACACTATCACAAAACATCCTTCTAAGATAACTTTAACTATAGTGTATCCTGAACTGATAGACACTAGTGGTCTTAAAAGTTATCCTTTGCAAGAAATGAAACAAACAAATAAAACCTCCCTTAATGTCAATGTCATCTTTCAAAACACTAATGATTTGAGTTTGTTAGATTTTACACCCTCCTATAAAGGAAAGAACAAAATCTTGCAATCTAAAGAGTCTTGCATAGACATGACATCTTGTACTAAGCAACAAAAATCTTTGTCACATAATTAAGGAACATATACAATTGATCAAGAGGGTATCCTATCGAGACTCCTCCAAGATCACTTGATCTCCCTTCCTCTAAGGACTCAATAAATTCTATTACAAGACTTCATTTTGCGCCTATCACAGAGTTCACGACCATTCTACTAATGAATGTAGGGATTTGAGTAGTGAAATCCAACATCTTAAGGAGTTTGGTGCTCTCCCTCATGTTGGGGAACCTGATTTCTCTAATTGATATTGATTTTCACTCTACCATGCATCGTATCAATCATTTTGGCTCACCCTTGTCTTGCACTAAGTGGGGATAAGGGGTTAGGAAGCCTGGTCCTCTATGTCATTTATGGTTTCCTCTTTTGGCTAGTTGTTAACCTTTCATGTACATATAAGAGCAATCTTGGGATGTGGATGACATGCCTTTAGTTGGCTTGCATGTGACATACTACCTTTTTCATGATGTAGCTTATAGGAAACACATGACTTGGCATAGGGATTTCCAAATAAGCTCTTGTTTCTTCTTCTTCTACTTTAAAGCGTTTTCTCATAGTAAAGGTGTTAGAAACTACTTTAAAGTGGAGGCATACATCGACACACATTTCATTGTGTGATTTTCTTTTTCTTGCGATTTCCTCTCTTGGAAACATTAGGTACAATGTTGCCCAGGATGAGACTTTGCACTTGTCCTCTCTTGGAAACAAGATGAAACCATTTGCACTTTTTCTCTTATGGAGACATTAGACACAATTTTCCCTAAGATGAGACCTTGCACGAACTAAGAAAAAATCCCTTTGAACATTCCTTACACTATCTTGCATTTACAATGTCTATGAGTGTCAAGCATATGAAGTTTTTCTTACCTCATAGAGCTCAAAATCCATTTTTGCATGGTGCCTTATTAAATTTATCAGGAGGTATAACTTTGGTATGATTAAGCAGGAAACCAATTCCAAGGAATGAATTTCACCATAGCCACCTCTATGTGTGTGAGTGCATACCAACCATGAGTGCATGTTTCTCACCTTCTAGGATTTCTCAACTGGTAGACAACCAAGAGTTTCATCGCCTCAGAGTGAGTATGCATTTTTGTACAAACAACCTAGATTTGATCCAAAATGTGTTGTAAAAAGGGTTGAAGCTTGATGCACCTTTTTATTTTCACTTTTCTCTTCCTTCTAGTTCTTTCCATTGCATGATCACGTATCTTGTTTTGTTGCAAATCATTCACCTTTTGCGTGTCCTCTTGTGCTTTTGTTGGTTTGACTTAGGAAATTGGATCTTGGGAGATTGACCGATGTCTTGATCTTTTTCATTTTTTTTCATCCACATTGGTACAATTGGACGCCTATTTAATGTCTACTTTAGTGCGAGTTTGAAGCAAGTTCATCCTCTCACTAAAGTAGGAGCTAAATGTGTCACAAAAAAATGCATCCCTTGACATTTTCACACTTGGTATGGAAATAATTAAAATGAAAATAGGACTTAAAGTGGCCTTGATTTAGTGTTGTGAGGTATTTTACACGTCTACATTAGGTCTTGGGCCCTAGAAAAATGAATAAAATGCATGTATTGTGAAGGTGTTGTAAAAGACTTTCATGCTTTTCTAGACATTTATTAAGCATCTAAGTCTAATGGACCTATCTTTCCTCTAATTCAATGTTATAAAATGTATTTGATTACATTCTCACATTAATCTAGAAGGATTTTAAATTAAACCTAATTCTAATCTAGTGTTGTAATGTGTTTTACAGATTCACATTGGACATTGTGCCTTTCTAGGCTATGTAGACCTCATTCTAATGTTGTAAAGTATATTTAATCACACTTTCACATTGAAATTTGTGTCCCTATGCCTAATTACCCTTTACATCATCACTAATAGGCCCCTATTGCCCCATATTGTGCATCCTAAGGCTTATTTTGATAAAAAAACCCTATTATATATCATCATATAAACCTAATTTCTTCACTCCCTGACAATCTAGCTGGAAAAAGAGCCCTTGTGGGACCAAGTCTCCCATCTGGGTGAATTAGTCCCATCCAGGTAGGACTAAGTCACCCAGCTTGGTGGCTTAGTCCCATTTGGGCTATTTTTGAGGTTTGAGTAGGAAAAAATGGATTTTAATTTTATTTTTCCTTCATGTCAACCTTGGGGATCAAATTAAGAGAAATTTTAGGTGGATTTCCTATAAATACAAGCTTCTAAACCCTAAATTACAATCAATTCATTATTCATCCATCATTCATCATGTTCTTAAGTCAAGCAACCTAGGGTTTTAGCATTCTAAGTCATTAAGATAGCTTTTTCACACATTCAAGGGAAAATTATTCATCCATTGCTATAGAAATTCAGGATCTATCATCATGGAAAGTTTCTAACTCCATTATTTCATACATCATTACATTCTTTCTTCATTTTGGTTTAATTACCTAAGAAGGGGTTTGACCAAGGAAAATCCCTCATCCCCTAACATCCAACATTTATCTTCCTTTCATTGTGTATTTGTAGATTTGAAGACTTGGAGATCATTGAAGGATAATTTGAAAATTTGTTGAAGAATTTTACTTGTTGGGTAGGTTAAAATATCCATAAAAATTCAATTACAATGCCAAAAATTAGAGTTTAGAAGGTGAACACCTGTTAGGAATTGAAGTTCAAACCAAGAGCTTTTGTTTCCACTTTCAGATTTTTAGAAAAAGATAAAGTGGACTAATTCACCAACAATGGCAACTTAATCCCATTGTACCTATTTTTAGAAGTTTCTATAGATCTAGATACCCATTTGGCTGAAATGGGCTTCAATGTAGTTTTCCAGATCTGGGACTAGGTCGTCCAGAATGGCGTAAGTGTCCCAGTAGGCCAAAATTTTAGGATCAACAACATTTCCAGTCTCCATTCTATTCTTTAACACATTTCTAGGTGCATTATTTTTATTTTTCTTCCCTGTTCTATTCTACTTGCATTTCTATTCATCTTCTTAGATCTTTTTGCATACAACACTGTGCTTTGAAACATCTTGCATTTCTTAAGTTTAGCATTAATAATTCATTTTATTTTTCAGTTCTTTGAATTTAGGGAATTCCATTTATACATATTTCAATCATATTAGCATTAGTATAGAGTGAACCCCCAAGTTTTTATGGGATACCTTTCTCCTTTTAGGTGAAAAATCCTAGAAGTACAAGAGAGAAGCCCCTACAAAAATTTGTGGTTCACCACCTTCAATGGAGTGTCTTGAATTGATCATCAAATGTGCAAAGCATTATTATCTAGATAAGAGGGTGATTGTTGGTCCCCAAGGAAAGGTAATGGAAAAAATTGACTAAAGAATCTATAGTCGCGGCTTTCAATTTTGGTTCACATCATAAGTTGGTGAAGGTGAATTTGGAGATAGCATGGAAATTCTATGAATATGATCTAGTTGAAGAATTAGAGATGATGAACAAGTCTTGGATTGACAAGACAAAGTCTCACTATTCCAAGTTGCCTAAACAATTACATAGAAGTGACTTCAAATTAGAATACAATGGTATGATCACTCTCCTTAGCAGAGTGGTAGGATTAGAGAAGGCATTTATATTTGACGAATGGATGTTTTATATGATATCAAAAATTGAAGCTAGAGTAAACTATCATTGGTTAGGCACCATTAGTGACAACTTGGATATGCAATTGAGAATGGTATAGGATACTAAGACATTTACTATGACTTCTTATGTTGTATATATGCTTGTAAGGAATTTTACGTTTAGGGGTTGGAGCTGCAAGTGAACAATAGGAAAAAGGAAGAGATTATGATGTATACCCTCAGTGACATTTAAACACTTCTAATTATAGGAGGGTTAATGATGCCTTCACTATGTACATAACAAGAACATTTTAGGATGCTCTTCACATGAGGATTTTACTAGAGGCTATGGATTTGATAAATAAGTATGGATTTTGGTTCATTCAATTCCCAAAATTCACATACATTAGAGTTTATGGATCTCCAAAGGTACCCTATAGAATTCCTAGGTACTCTACAAATAAGGTCAGATTGTTGGAGTTGACAAGGAAACTTTTTTCATTTGATGTTAAATTCTAAAAGAAATGCATAAAACTGGATTTGGTGTAGAATTCCCCTTGAGAGTTGGTAGTTTTTATGCTTTTCCTTCTATTTAGAGTGCACATCATTTTGAATTAGAGATGTCTCACTTGCAATTGTACTCTCATTTTGATAGAAGTAGTTTTGATCCTTATGGAGTGGCTCAAAAAATGGCTAATAGGGCATACAGAGATAAAGATCATATTGAAGATTATTGGGCTAATTGTAAAGATGAATTTGACGTAATAAAGAGAAGATATTCAAGACTTTCATTGAAAATGATAAGACTTCATAGACTAAAAAATGTGCCAGACCAGGTTGAGGATGAAGATCTTGTTCAGTATCATGATTATGTGCAATTATAGAACAAACCACTCCCTATAGTAAATTTGGTAGAGGATGAAGTGGTTGACTTGGATCAAATCACTATTCCAGTAATAAGATATTCAAAGCACTGGGTTAAGCATAAGGTTTTGGAACTGGAGGAAGAGGGAACAAGTTTACCTATGATTTGATGGGAGATCTAGAGTCTCATTCAGAAGAAGATGATGTTGAGAAGATAAAAGATTACACATTGGCTCCCTAGGGGGAAGGAGACTTTGAGGATGAGCCCATTATCATTAAAAGGAAAACAAGAAGTCAAGCCAGGGTTGATGTCAAAGATAAAGAGCCTAAAAGACAATCGATTCCTAAAAGAAGGAAGTTTACCAAGGAAATAACAGAATCTCAACCCTCAAAGAAAAGAAGGCTTGTTAAAGAAGGGGACAAGGTAACATGGTCAAAGAAAACTAAGGATAGTCAAGAGGGTGCAACTCAACCCAAGGCAATTGAAGTGGAAAGCTCCAGAGAAAGGATACAAGTCTATGTGAGAAAGAATTCTCCTAAGCAAAAGATCTCCCCATCTAATATAGAGAATGTTGAGAAGGTGGTTGAAGAACCAAAAGACACAGTAAATGAGCCACCTATTGATGAAACTAAGACTGTGAAGGATGCTTCCACAAGAAATACTCCACCTCAATCACCTCACTAGAATGTTCAATCTAACAAAGGGGAAGGAGAGGTAGAAAATGATGAAATTAATGCTTCCAAGGAGCAACGGCAGCAAGAAGAAGAAGAGGAGTAGGAAACCTTGGAGAGTGGAGAATTTAATGGCCTTGGAATATAGTTAGAGTAAAAATCCTTTGAGGTACAAAGTAGAGAAGATGAAGAAAAGAGAGAGACAAAGAAGACATACAAAGTACCCTCTAAATCTCCAAAAGAAGAGGAAACACATCAATCTAGTGATGAGAAAAATAGAAATGAAGAACATAAACAAGAGGAGCAACAATTTAAAGAAGATACCAATAAGGATCAAGAAAATGTTGGGGCAAGTCAACCTGAAGATTAGGGAGAGCACAAAAACCCTCATAATGATGTAGATTTGGAACAATCAACTACCCCAAACTGGTTGAAAGAAAGTTTAAAGAAAAAACAAGTTGTTGTAGAAGAAGTGGCACCAGATTAGGGAAATTTCCTAGCAAGCTTGGGGAAAAAAAAGAAAGAAATAAAGCTAGGATTGTCTCCAAGATGGCAAGAGATGAGTCAAATAATAGGGTTTTGCAGGTTGCTACACTGATAAATGAAAAACACAAAGATGAATCCACTCCAATGGATTATAAAGTTGAGACTATTAACTTGGGTCCTTCCACAAAGGCATGGGAGAAGGAAGATCTCAAGCAGTCTATGGATGCAATTTTGAAGAGCTTAGATAATGAAACCCAAGCTAAAGAAAAGCTGCAACAAAAAGTGGAAGAATTGCAAAGGTATATCCACCATTTAGTTAAGCCCTTGCAAGCACAAGATAATATGGGCACATCTATCTCTATGGATTTTTTATCCAAAGATGCCATTAATTAAATTGAAAAGATGAAAATATCTTTACAAGTCACTCAACAATGGATAACTAATGTTAGTAAAAAAGGAGAGGATTTGATTGAGAAGGTATTGCATATGTACATGATAAGGAATCTTCCTTCCTGGATGGGGTACAATTGTTAATTGAATATTGCAAGGAAACAAATGAAGCTTCTATAGCTAAGTTAATGGAGGTAATTGAAATCCTAGAGGAATTTTTTGTGAATGAAAACATATTGCATCTGGAGATGAAAATAAGCCAAGGGAATGATTGAAAGCTTTTGAATTGAAGAAATAACTCATGGATAGAACCTTGGAGAAAATTTTAAAAGTGAAAAGTAAATTGAAGGATATTTTAAATAATTGCATTTTGTTCCTTGCGTAGTGTCGAAAAAGGGATCCTTTGAAATTTTTTCGCACTCATTTGGGTCCTCCTTGTGGATTTTGGATTAATTTTTCCTTGATTTAGTGTTGTAATGTGGATAACACATTCACATTAGGTCTTGGGCCCTTGAGAACTAATGGAATTTAATGGTTCCTTGCAAAAGTGATGTGAAGTGTTGTAACACACTTTCACACTTTTCTAGGTTTTTATCAATTAACTAAGCATAAGGGTATGTGCAGGATCATCATGGAAAAAAGGCCCTTAAGTGGCAAAAAAATTAGAAAAATCAGAGTTAGTCAACTTGATGTAAGAATTTGAATAGGTTATCTATATTATTTCAAAAATTTGTAAGAATATAATCTATAGAAAATTGAATGTAGTTTCTAAACTACTAGGTTTTAAAAATAAAAAATAAAAAATCTATTTGGTGAAAATTTTAAATTTTAATGCAGTAGTACTTAATTTTAGGGAAAAAATAAGAAGTAGGTGTCTGTCTGACCACCCTAACCACAATAAATTGATAATATTTTTTAATAAGATTTAGATATAAGTAGAGGATTCATGTCCCGATGTGATGCATATTTTTTTGTAATTTTTTCCAAGTCAATAATTAATTATGAATTTTTTATTACAAATTTTAAAAAACATAAAAAATTGTACATCTGACCACATTAACTTGGTCAAAAATTCATGAAATTCTTTTTTTTTTTTTTTTTAATCCTATAGTATGTGAAAGCATAGAATGTGACACATGTTTTAGATTCAAAAAATGTGATACCGTTTGAAAGCTATAGATGTTTTTCATTCAGCCTATCAATCAGGACTTTAGTCATAATTCAAATAGAAAATGAATAATAATTATTTATTAAATTCAAAGTAAAGCATAACTTATATTGGTGGAAAGCGTAGAATCTCATTTAAAAACCCTTTTCATTTCATCAATTTTGGGTAAAAAAAAAGTTGTCAGCCACATACCCTACAAATACCCATCATATCGCCACTTTTTGGCCCATCATGATCTAGCACATACCCATAATAAACATAATTTTAATCATAATTAATCTTAATCTCACCTTATTTAGAGTTTTCTAAAGTGTTGTAACACACTTTCACATTCCTCTAGGCTTGTCATTAACAATTTGGATTTTTTATGCTTTAATTGGCCCTATTTTGCATCCACAAGCCTCATTTATTGCATCTTTTCAAGGGTAATCCCGACACCAATCAGTAACAAATCATAATCCAAGTGTTCCTGGCTTGTGTGGTCTAGATTTAGTGTCTAGGACTCATTCACCACATTGGGCATATGAGTCCCACCTAGGTCTTTTTGGCCCCGATGCAAGTTTCACACATTTCTAGACACTTTTTATTTTTGGTCCCATACATTATGTGTGATGGGACTCATTCACCACATTGGGTGAATGAGCCCCATGTGACCAAAATTCAAACTTAAAATTTTTTTTTGGTGGGATTTTATTCTTGTAGATCTGATGTCGGCTTGTAGTGTTGTAATTTTGGGAATTCTTGCATAATTAAGTATAAATACAAGGTTCTTTTAGTCATTTCTCTCCTAACAAGCAATCAAGTGATCCTAGCATTCAAGATTTCACAAGAGCATTTGAGCATTCACAAGAGCATTCAAGGCATATCAAGAGAATATTATCAATCATTCAAGAACATTCTTCAAGTGTATTTCATCATGTCAAAGGTTGTTTGCATCATGTTGTTTTAGAGCTAACAATTGCTATATAGGATTTGTGTTTCAAGCAAGCATTGCATTTAAGATCAATCAACATCAAGCAAGATTCCAAGTCTACATCCATTGGAACCATTACTTACATGTTTGTAGCACCTTATTGCAAGGGTTTGGTAAGTTGCAACATTTATATTTGTTCATTCATCATTCTCTTTCTATGTTTCATTCTATTTCAAGGTTTAATTACCAACAAGGGGTTTGACCAAGGAAAACCCCTATTCACTAACCCCACAACATTTCTTCCTCTCCTTGTGTGTGATTTGTAGGGATAGGTTGTAGATTTTCCAAGAAGCAAAGTTGGAGAAAAAATTTCAAGTCCCTAAAAGGTGTCAAAGTTGTCATCAAGCCTTGGAGAATCTTAGAGAAGACCTACAGGTGGTATATTGTAGTTTTGGATCCAGAAACCAGTTAGGAAGAACAAAGTAGTCCGAGAGGCACATAATCCACTTCAGAATTCCAAAAAAAGTAGAAGTGGACTAATTCATCACTATTGGTGAATGGGTCCCACTATATAGGCCTGAACATGGTTTTTATAGATTTGGTTACCCTTTTGGCTTAAACCTACTCTAGTGCATTTTCTAGAAAACTGGACTGATTTTCCCAGTCTAGTGTATGAGTCCCAATCAACGTCAACAGTAAAATTTCTAGTGATCCAAGCCCCCATTTTTCATTCTTCAATTCTCCAGGTGCACACTTTCAGTTTCATAGCTTTTCATTATAGTTTGTTCATCTTTCTAGGTCATTTAGCATTTGTTTGCATATCCCATTGTGTTTTCCAAAATTTCCTTTTCCAAGTTTACACTTGGTGGTGAACCCCTCATTAGACATTATTCAATCCTTAGAACCTTCCCTTTGTCAAATTTCAATCTCCTTTGCATTGAAATCTCAAGGGTTTGTTCTTGAGTGAAGTGGTTGAAAAATTGGTCTTTCTTCTTTTAGGTCCAAAACCCTAGAAGTGAAAGAAAGTAGCCAAACACCATTTTTCTTCATTTCACCTTGAAATTGTAATTGGAAGGAAATTTTTTAGCAAGAATCTAAAGATTGATCAGTTAAGGAAATGGTGGCATGAAATTTATTCACCAGCTAAAAATGGGCCAATAACATCAAATTAGTTAGATGATGCAAGAATGTATATTTTACATCTGGATAGAAATCAAGAGATGCAAATAGAATGGGGTAAAAACTTGGCTAAATATGAGGAAGAGATAAAGTCAATGAAGTTGAGAATGAAGGTTGTCTTAGTTCCTAGTCAGACCAACCTAGATAGAGTATTTTTTAAAATCCAAGAACTTTCTAGAAGGACAGAGAGGGACAAAGAGGATGACCAATGACTACCTCGAGCTTTGTACTACATTAGCCAGATTGGAGCTACTACTCTACCATTCATAAAGATTTGTGAAAAGGGCCTTTTATTTGATTTTAATGTGTCTTCAAGGCCGACCTTTTAATATTGCATTGTAAAATTAAATGATTTGGAAAAACTACCAAGGCCGACCTAAGTTGTAAACCATAATTTAGTTTTCTCTAGGCCGACATGTTCTTGAAACTCTATATATTGAGGCTCTCTCCTCATTTTAAAGGGTTGGATATTTGGATATTGGAATTATTGGAAATTTTGGTGAAGTGAATACAAGTGAAGACAATGTCTTTTGGTGTTCTTCTTTGTGTTATCTCATCTATTCATGGTTCCTATCTTCAAAGTTGTTTCAAGTTTTTTGAGTAATTTTTATATTAGAATTAGAGCTAGTTGTAGTTCATTCATGTTTATGATAAAGTGTTTAAGGAATATTTAGTCTATACTTTTAGCAATTTTCTGATTGTAAGTTGTTGTGTAAAGTTAGCTTGGGCCTACTCTTTGTTGCACTCGAGTTCAATTATGGATGTTTCTAAAGGAATTTCATGCCATTTTGGGTGAATGTTTGAATGTTTCACAATATGAAAATCTTTCATGCCTTTGGAGTTTGCACTATTTCTGTGATACTATAGATTTAATCTTGGTTAAGTAGGAATTAGTTTTTGAACATTGGTCCACCTTGAATGCTCTATTTTTTTCATGATCGATCTTATGATTTAGATTAGAAATCTCTCTAAACCCCCATCTTTTGATATTTCTTTGAAATCACTGTTAGAATAGGAATTACAAAGCATCACTAAATTGTTACATCTAATGAAATATAATTTCCTGACTACAAGTCTATAAAATTATAGGGTTTATTTTCATTTTCATATCTTGCAAAGCCCTTATTGTTGATCTACGATTTTCAGTATTTTGTTTGATCATAAATGCCACTTGTGATAACCAGCAAATCACATTTTCACTGAGTTGTTTATGCATTGTCAAGACCTGACATTAGAGACATTGGCATTGTTTCTTGAGGCTTGCTAAAAAAATTCACATTTCAAGAGAGATAGGATACTTGTATTCTATCTATGTTGCTGTAGTGCTAAAAACACCATCAACGAAATTCATGCTAGAAGGAGTGCAAATTGAACAAAGATAGAGCAGCTTTGGTCATCATTGCCTGTTTAGAGGTTTCTAAGAGAGACCAAATCTACAATAGAAAAAGGATACTTGCAAGAGTTAAAGGACCCTACTAGGTCTAGAAGGACTAAGAAAGGGAAAGCTTCATCATCCACACCCATCTATCCTCCAACTCCAGCTTCCTCATCATCAAGTTCTTCATCTTCAAATATTGAGCTCACTCACATTGCTATTCAATAGCCTTAGGCTGCCATAAATTAGCCAGTACCACCTCCACCTCCACCAATGGATTTCTTAGAAAATAATTTCTCGCCCTTGCTTTTCAACAACTATCATATGATGGCTAAAAATCTTGAGCATTTTTTCTCTAAATTCATCACAGAGGGCAATACATAAGTGCCTGAAGGAGGGGAATTTAATCATGGTAAGCTTAACTTGTATTTTAGTTTTCAAATTCTCTATGAGCATCCTTTGAAGGTGAGGGTCAAGAATCTTTATGTCAATTTGGGAATAAAGTGAGATTGGTAATGTGAGATAAAGTCAGTAATCCTTTCATCTTCTTTTTGCTTACATCTCATCACATTATCTAGGGTCATCTTAGGGGTCATGTGCACTTGATAATGGTTTATAAAGGCCTCAACAAGTTCTTTGAATGAATGAATTGATTTGTTTAGTAATGAGGAGAACCATTCTAAGGCAATATCCTTCAAATATCTAGGGAAAAGCTTAGCTAAAGGTTTATCCTCAAGAATAAAGTCACTACATAAGGCAATATAAGTGGAAACATGGTTATAAGGATCTCCCTTCCCCCCATATTTTTTGAATCTAGGCACCTTTATACCTTGTGGCATCAAAGTTATTAATATCTCCAAAGAAAAGGGATTTCTTTTGACATAATATTTAGGTGGGCTATTTTGATTTTGGTTTATGGTGGAAACTTGCTTTTGAAGGGATGAAACAATTTGAAAAATTTGGTTTATGAGGATAAGTTTTTGCATTTTGAGATGGAGGTGAATAGGGTGGAGGTGTGTATATGTTCAATGGACAAGTGAATGGAATTCTTATAGGAGGTAAAGTGGGAGTAGATATGACATGCGATGCCACAAAGGTACCTGGGATGCTAGCAGAAATACCCAAGGAAGGATTCACATTACTCATAGGTTGCATCATTGTTGTAACTTGAGGATTGGTATAGGTAGGAATAGAGGCAATTATTGTGGGAGGATGGATTTGAATTCCTCCTTAGCTTTGGATATTGTTCGAAGGTGGAGCACAACTAGTAAGTTTACCAAAAATCTGAGCTAGGTTACACACAAGTTCAATTCCTTCTTTAGTTTCAATCATGTAGTGTATGTTATCTATGGTAGGGATATCAGTGATTGAATTTTTTTCAATACTTATTTGGTTTTGTAGGTTTTCTAAGTCTTCATGAATTTTGATTATGTTTTCTTGCGGTATACTAGCAACCATTGTTTCAGCACTTCTCACACTACATAAAGTCAAAGAGTTGTTAAGGGTATGGTCCATACCTAGTGAACTAGTGTCAACACTAGTAGTGAAAGAGCTAGACCCAAGATCAATGACGATGGTGCTATCGTGGAATGACATGAGTCTCAAACTTCATCTCACTATAGTATTAGCAATAGGACACCAAGTATAAAATATCATATAAGGGACAATCAATGAAATGCAAGATGCAACGAACACATGATAAATGCTATGCTCTAATGTTGATTCAAATAAAATTAAGGTGGATGAAATGAAATGAATGTAACAGAAACTCTGCAAAATAAAACATAAATTTAACAATAGCAAACTAAAACATAGAAACAGAGTTTTTAATGCTAGAAAATATAGTTTAAAATATGAAATGGGACGAAATCACCTAGAGGGTTGTATGAGTCCCAATCAGGGTCTTTCAATGGTTTGAATGTTGAATAACAGTCACCACTAAATAGCCAAAAATTAGGCAAAACCACTTGTAAATTGGGATTAAATCACCTAGAGGGGCATATGAGTCCCAAATTAGTGTTTTTACACAAATTTTAGAAAACTCTAAGTGAAGGTTATGCTTTCTTGTTTGTATAATGTCTAAACTAAGTGCAAATGCAGATTTTAGATAAAATTCAATCATGCAAGATGCAAAAATGCAACCTATATGCACACTTTCACTAATGTAAGATTTCAAAACCCTAGATACAAATCAACTAATACAAAACCTAACGCAAAGTCAATGAAAGATAGATCTAGGATGATGATGCACTCCAAATCATAATTAAGATGTTCTAAACACAGGTTCACCAAAATGTAATGTTGGAAATAGGGTTCCACCTTTTTAAAGGATGGAACGAGGTGGATGATACTCTCCTATTTCGCTAACATAACACTTAAGGAAACCCTTAGAGATCTCAAGCTAGGGATGAAATGAAGGAAAGAGATCTGCAATAGGGATGTTCTAAGGTATGATAAATCACTAAAGAGAGGTTCAACACCAAGGTAGGGCTTGGAAAGACTAATGACATGCAAGATTTAATGAAGAAACCTGATGATATGCAACTCTTCACTAAATGACCTAGAAATGGATGCAAAACAAAATAGAAAGTAGATGAAGCAAAGAGGGGCCCTTGAAAACCTATAGCAACTTGATTCAAGACTTGAAATGCTAATTTTTTTGAATTTAATGTCTACTGGGACTCATGTGCCAGTTTAGACGATTTAGTCCTAGATTAGGGTTTCTAAGCAAGAACAAAAATATGGCAAAGACAAGTTTGGAGCTCCTAAAAACTACAAATTTCATTGCACTGGGAATCATACACCAGAAGTTGCATATCATTCATACTTGGATTTTTCAGAGGATTAGGATCTAAATATGCTCTTCAACCTTTGCTTTGTCTTTTCAACCTAGTTTTCGGATTTGAAATGTTGAATTTTTCTCTATAGATGTCCTTCAATGATCTTGTAGATGATTTTCCAACTTTGACAACTTTGAACACTTGAAAACCTTTCTCCAATCTTTCTCCTTAGAGGGTCTTCAACCTAGATCTGTAAATCACACACTAAGGAGAGGGAAAAATGTTTTTCTATTAGTAGAAAGGGGTTTTCCTTGGTCAAACCCAATTTTGGTAATCAAACCTTATAATGAAATAAAAATTAAAAAGAGGAATGATGAATGAGCAATATGTAGTTGCAACTCACCAAACCCTATGAATAAAGTGTTGCAAACATGTATGAGATGGATCCAATGGATGTAGATCTTGAATCTTGCTTGAATCTTGAAACCATATATCACAAAATGTTCGCTCAAAAATAGACATGATGCATGATGACTTTGACATGATGCTTCATACTTGAATGATGCTCTAAAACACTTGATAATCAACCCTTGAATGCTCTTGTAAACTCTTGAATGCTATTGAATGCTCTTATAATCTCTAGTTTTCTATAATTCATGAATACTAAAGTTACTAGGTCACTTGTAAACTTTCTAGGTCAAAAAATGAGTGAAATAACCTTGTATTTATACTTGTTTATGCCAAATTTCTCGAAATTACAACACTACAAGCTAACATCAGATCTAGGAGGATAAAATCCCACCAAGAATTTGAATTTAATTTAATTTTAAGCCACATAGGACTCATACACTAGAAGTGGAATATGAGTCCCATTAGGCTAGTCTATGGGACACATTTTTCAAGAAATTCTTAGATTCATGTGAAATACAGATCGGCCCCCCAAAACTTAGGTGGGACCCATACACCCAAGGTGGAATATGTGTCCCAAATCCCTAAATTTGGGCCATACAATCCAAAAAGACATGAATTATGATTGGATTTTGGTACATGTCAGGATTATCCTTAGAAAGATGCATTAATTAAGGTTTGTGGATGTACAAAATAAGGCCAAAGAAAGCATAAAGGAGTCCCATTTATTAATGAAACCCTAGATTAGTGTGGAAGTGTGGTACAACACTTGACAACACCCAAAATAAGGTACAACTAAGTCCATTTAGTTTACAAGGGCCCAAGACCTAATGTGAATGTGTTAAACACACTACAACACCAAATCAAGGCCATATTAAGCTCAATTTAAGGAGGGCCCAAACAAATGCAAAAAATGTAGAGGAGTACATTTCCCATCATTACACATGACTATTAGGGTCTCCTTTTCCATTATATTTCTCAGATTGGGGTATTTTGTGTTTCGGGGCATGGGTATTTTCAATATTTCAATTAATAATAGGTTCCTCTTAAGATGTTGTAGTGGTTTTCCATGTTGATTTTTATTCAATATGGATATTTTTTGTTGAAGTGATGTCACATTTTTCAAAATTTGGTTTATAATTGAATCATTATTTGACATATTTTAAGAGTTTGGTGAATATGGTGGGATTGTGTAAGTGCTTTGTGTACTACTATGTTGCAATTTTATGAGAGGTGATGAATATTGAGGTGTCACATGTGATGTCATAAAACTATAAGGATTCCCACTAGGAAACCCTAAGATTGGAGTTATTCCATTAGTGTCTTATATCATTGAAGCTACGATTAGCAATGTAAATGTAAGAATAGAAGGTATAGTTGGTGAAACATAGAAAAATAGGGTGATCCAATTATGGAATGGTGGAAATGAGGGTATGATGGAACTCTCTTCCTATTTTCATTAGGAAATGAGATACACACAAAAAAATAGCTTAGAACCCTTAGGTGAGTCAACTCAATGCAAGGGAATCTACTAATTTATTTATGCTTGAGGATAGGGGTATCAGCGTAAACAACAATTTTGGGAGAAAAATTAAAAATAGTAAATCAAATCCAAAATGCAAGATAACAAATTTGGATCTTGTATATTAAGCATGAAACTATGATAAATATAAAAGATCTGGAAAATCAAAGAGGGTTTGGAAGTTATGCACCTATCACAAAATGTTATTTTTGTGAGGCTGGAAGAGACTCGTTCACCCATGGGTGAATGGGACCAGCTCTCCCTTTCTGTAAAATTAGAAACTAAGATCTGAGTCGTATGTTGACACTTTCTTTCTACACTTCTAAACCTTCACTCTCAGATCTGTACCTATGATAAATCTACAAAGAAATTTTTTTATTTTTGAGGTGCATAAGATTTTTTCCTCGGTCAAACCCAAAGTTTGGTAATTAAACCTTGATAAAAAATATAGATCTAAAACATGAAATTATGTGCAAGCCCGAATCTTAAGTGTGTCTAAGATTGTTAAGAGACAAGATGTAAAGAAACCCTATTCAAATGTGTTAGAATAAGATCCCTAATTGAACCATAAACAATGATGAAGACCAACTTTGGGAGATGTCAAATCACTCTAATAGATCACAAATCTGATAATACCTTCTTTTAGGTAGAAAGTATAATTATTATAGAAGATGGAACTACTTAGGAAACAAGTCATTAGGTTTGTTTGAATGGCTTGTTGTGTCTCCCAAAACCTAGAATCCATCATGATTCTCCATAGGCATCTATCATGAATCTTGGAAAATGCTTGATCTTGTTGGAAAAATGAGCTTGAAGACCTACAAAAACAAGCAGAATGTTGCTCCTAGACTTCAACTTTGAGTGCTTGACTAATTTATCCTTGTTCTTGAGTGTTAATCCTTGTGATCTCATGTTAATTTCTCTCTTGTCTAGTAAAAAATGTTTGAAAGACTTAGCTTTATAGGATTCCTTTCTAATTTCTCATTTATTAAATCTCATTTAAGTTTACACTAAAAATTTGAATTTAGGACCTTGAAATGCTGCCAAAAAAATATTTTAATTTTAGTTTATGAACTTAAATGGGGCCTCTTCACCCATGGGTGAATGGGTCCTTACCTAAAGTTTTAGGATCTAGATTGTGTTGGGGCATTAAATCAATTAGTAACAATTATTCAATGTGGGTTATATTGTCAATAAATAATTAAAATAGGCCTTGGTATGCATAATTAAGGGTATTAGGGGCCTATTACTGAGGTTTAATAATGCATAAATGTAAGGTCACTAAAATAGGTCCAAACTAAGTGTGAAAATGCACTTTCACTTGGAAAGGAGTATAATTTTCTACACTATAGTTGGGTAAAGGGAAATTTATTTTCCTCAGTTTTGAGTATAACCTAATGCTTATGTGCAACTAGCTATTGTAGGTATGTTAGCATATACTATGTGAGCTAGACTGTACAAAACCTCTATTCCTCAGGTGTCATTGATCAACTTCCCCAGATTGTTCGCTATAGGAATTGTTTGTCCTGTTAAGGATTTAGTGCTTAAGTAGTCTTGTAATCCCTATAAGTCTTTATCTAATTGTTATAGTTTTTTGTCAAGAACATGGGAATGAATAGTCTCAATGTCAATAAAGGTGCTTGCTTGTGAAGTTTCCATGGGTATTGTAGGATTAGTGATGGTTTCCAAAATGGGTTAGGTATTGAAAAGACCTCACATGAATTATTTGGACGACTGGGGAACCAAAATGGATGTTATAGCAGTACAAGATGCCATTATTCTACAACTACATCTTAAGGTCAGTGTAGGATCATGGGGGTCAAAACTAGGCCCTTAAGTGGTGATGAAAATTCAAAAAACTAAAGTTAGGAAACTTGACATAAAAATTTGAATTGGTTATTAACATAATTTGAAAAATATGTAACATAATTTGTAGCAAATTGAATGTAGTTTTAAGCTACTAATATTTTTTTGGAAAAAACTAAATCTATTTGGTAAAAATTTGAAATTTCAATTCAATAGTACTAAATTTTTAGGGAAAATATAAAAAGGTGTACGTTTGACCAATCTATGTGCAACATTTTTTTTTCATTTTGCAATATAAGTAGAGGACACATGTTTGGATGTGCTGCATTTTATTTTTTAATTTGTTTGCAAGTAAATAATTAGTTATGATCTTTTTATTAGAATTTTTAAAAAATATTAGAACTTGTTTTTCGACTACCATAACTTGGTCAAAAATTTATGAAATCCATTTTTTTTATCTTATAGTATGGGAAGCATAGAATGTGATACATCTTTCAGATTCAAAAAATGTAAAATTGTTTGAGAATTATAGATGTTTTTCAATCAGCTTGTCAATCAAGACATAAGTCATAATGCATGTAGAAAATCAATAATAAATATATATTAAATTCAAAATAAGGCATATATTATATTGGTGGAAAGCTAAAAATTTACTCAATAAACCCTTTTCATTTCATCAAATTTAGATAAAAAAAGTTTTCAGCCATAAGGGCGAACTCTAGAATACTAAGGAAAATTTCTAAACATGTTTTTGTAGTTGACTTTCCAGGTATGACACTTGAAGCCAAATCCCAAATCAATCCCGAGGGAAATCCCAAGGCTACAATTTTTTTTAGACAAAATGAATATCTATTCCAAATGTCCACCCATTCAAAATGGATATTTGTTAACTTTACTTTTTCAAAAATGTTTTGTATTATTAATACATAAGAAATATATATTATATATTATATATTACATGCTATATATTATATAATATAATCTATACTATGTATTATATATTATACATTATATATTATATATGATATATATTATATAGTACATTATAATATATATAGAGTGAGAGAGAGAGGGAGTGATCTAGGTAAGGTGGGAGAGATAGGAGGGACAAACTTGAGAGAGAGAGAGAGAGAGAGAGAGAGAGAGAGAGAGAGAGAGAGAGAGAGAGAGAGAGAGAGAGAGAG